>JAUMHP010000063.1:19937974-19972303 GCA_032361065.1 Enteromius trimaculatus
AAGAGAACTTGCAAAATCACAGGGTGATCAAATACTTATTGACCTCACTGTATATATAGTGAACTTGACAGTTAAAAAAAAAAAAAAAATGCATATACATATATAAATATATTTACACAATTACAATTACACACAACAATAAATTATATTTAAAAAGGTATATAAAATTATTAGATTAAATACATTTATAATTTAAATAATTATAGTAATGCATTTTTTATCACTTGAATTTGAATAAAATATTATACAAAATTATAATAATTGCTTCTAATCTTAATCATTGACCAAGATTTAGCTTTTGTAAGCAGGTTTTAATTGAGCCATCACATTTGCAAAGAGTCTTAATATCAACCAGAACAAAATGTGAGCTTCAGTGCCTAGTCGGGTCATTTTAGTTGTGCGTTTTAAATGAATGTGTTTTATTCTATACCCCTCTCATATCTCACCTCTGGTGGATGAAGGAGTTGAGGCAGGTGAAAATGAGCAGCGGTACCATGGCACACAGCGTCATCACATTGTTGAACTTTGATTGTAGGACGTTACGATTGTCTATCGCCGCTGTCACATTGGCTGTCAGATTGCTTGTCTGTGGTTCCTTCAGACGCTCGGTGAAGTACTGCAGAACAATATGAAGACCGTAAGAGATTGAGTGGTACACTATGTGAAGTTTTGTTACTTTATGAGGGGCTGTAAAAACCATCATTCATTCTGGCCCTCACACACACCTACACTCTCCTTTTGTTTCTGCTTAAATACATTTACATTTATTATTATTTTGCAGACGCTTTTATACAATGCGTCTTACAGATGGGGAATATATATACAAAATTATACAAAAATATATATGCACGTTAAAATGCACATATATTCTGACTGTCACAGAAATGTATTCGGGTCAAAGACATAAAGATGTCCGCATCAAAAAAGAATTCACAAAATTGATTTTATGTCCATAGAAAGCATTTTAAATAAGGGGATTACTTTTATTCTCCGAAAAATTATTTGAAACCTTTGGTTTTTACCAAATAAACATAAGATTGACATTTAATCATACGCTAATGTAACAATAAAGAGCAATAAAATGCAATATGTGCGTACATAAAAGGTTTTAAACTTAATCTTGCTTAATTTTATAACCAAAACCCTTTGGGGAGAATGAGCCCTCCAAATCCAATAGAATTCACAAGATGATGATTTATCTAATAATATGTCATTAAAGTTTGTCATTAGCAGTGGTTTCAATGAGACAACTGTTACCAAGGTAGCGGTCATGAAGAAATTCCATGGTAGCAGAGTTCCCAGGCCCAGAATGAAGAATATGATCCATACAGCATTATACCTGGAAGACATGTCACGTTATTCACATGCAGTTTTATTACGGAGCATTTGGTTCAAATTATGAGAAAGTTACTCTGAAACATTTACCGGTCTTGTGGAGTGTTGGTGGCTGTCATTGTGTCTGTCTGGAGGATCTGTCACTGTTTTAGAATCTGGGATCAAATCTGAAATCAAAAATCAAAATTCACTGATAATGAACCACAAGAATGACTAAATGTCCAAATGCTTTCTGAGGTCACTGTAGGCCTCAGTTTTTACCATGTAAGCGTCTATCACCGTTTCACTCCGGTGAAAAATACACTGTTAAAGGATATTCTGGCAGCAATGTCTAAATCAATGTTTATATTTTTATTTCAGTGTCATTTTTCCATGTGCTTGCAATTAGCCTAAACCATTAAAACAAGATTTCAAATATCTCACATATTTAGTTTTAATAATCCTCGGGTGTAGGGTTCATACAACAACAAAAAAATTAATTTCCTGAGCTCAAGCGACAGCTTGTCTGGATTTGAGAATAATATCCAACCCTCAAGAAATGAATCTCAAACTCCTCTGCCCTCAAGAAAGGGTGAAATATGGATTAATCCTTCAATGCTTTGAGAACATAAATAAACAGAGAATGAGAAACTAATAAACTCCAGAACAGAAAGCATCAGTGGTCCTACTTGCTGGAATTCTCCATTAATATTCATACCTGTGATGTGAATTCAGTTTTTTAGTTATTTGTATGGCACATTTTACAGTTTGACTTTACAGTTTAAAACTGATGCTAGCATACTTTCAGCAGTCGCATAAACACACTTCCTAATGTTTCTGTACACACAGATCACGCTGAAGTACTTTTCCTCCAAACAGCTGTCGTGAAATACAAAACAGAGCCCTCAGTGAAGAGATTTATTGGCCGGCAGGAGGTCAAAACATAGGACGACATGTAATCAATCATTATTTATGATGCTTCATGGAGAGAAGATTCATTTTCATTAAAGTTCAAAGTTGCATTTCATACTGTGTTGTTCTTAAAAACTATAAGAAATAGGTTTCTTCAAAGCAACTGAAATAAAAATAATCAAATAAATAATCAAATAATTGAAAATAATCAGCATTTTTTAAAAGAATCTTAGAAATTATCTTTCTTTTCTAATGCTATTCTCTTCTGGAAATACAAGTAATTTACCGCATAATGTCTATCAGTAATTTCAGTAATCAGGTTGTGGTAAACAGGTTGACATGCTATGGTAAGGTAATCAGTATTTTCCAAGAAACTAAAACTCCTAACCCTAACCTTTCCTGCTATTCTAGTCTGGAGTTAACTTCACTGTGGGTTAATCACTTACAAGATGCATAGACAGAAAACACTACAAATTCTGTTTCGAAAACATGAATCATTAAATCAACTATGCTGATTTCTCTATAAAAATATTTTATAAATCTATTATGAGTATTCCACCTGTAGCACAAGACCTTTAAATCAACCAATGAACACGATTGCTGTGACTGGACCAAACTGTGTTACAACCACTGGAAATCTCAGTGACGCTGAGAAAATCTGACTGGAGTCGGACTGACCTAACTCTTGTGATCACATGTCCAAACTCCTACCTTAAAAATGATCATATCTGACAACTACATGCACTTTATGTTTTTAGAAAACATCAATATAAATCAAACCACCACTTAAACCAACTCCAGACACGATCCATAATGCAATCAGGAGATCATTCATTTAGCGGGAACAGTGGTTTGCCGATAATGACTGAAAGCTAAGGAAGCATTTTCACCTTGACTTCTCTGTCCTAGGGTCGGCAGGCCTGAGAGATTCTGTGGAACTCCAGGAAAGGACGGATATGTCAACAAAACCTGGTGCAGTATCACTACAGAACTATATTCAACATGGGTTTATAACAGCTTATTTCAAAAAGAAACAACACCTGATAAAGTGCAATAAACACACACAAAAATGGCATTAATGCGAGTTTACAAAAGGTATGGGGTCTCTCAACTCAAAAAGCCTCATTTATTTCCAACAGTATATTAAAAACAGCATTACAATGAAATGCTTTTACAATTTTCTAAACATTCTGAAGGAGTATATGAATTTATGTATATGTTTTTATATTTTATAAATGTATTATTGCATTGTATAGCCTATCTCTTTATATTTAGTGATAATATCCAAAACCATTTTTATTTATACACACAGTAATGTTTAATAGAAATCTGTCTTTATTCATTAAAAGCCTTCTATCTGCGAACAACAATTCCCAAACACTGCCAAAAACATCTCTGATTTATAGTCACTTCCAGATCAGCTCATGCGCCATATCTAAAAGAGGTCATCTAAACCAATGCGCACACTGTCAAGCTGCACTCCACAAATTAATCCCAGCAGCCTACGATTACACCTCCCACGTCCTGAAACACACACCCAAGAACACACTGCTTCCTGGGACTGTGCTTCTAAAAGCTCCCTCAGGGCCTCCATGTTTCACAACAAAGCTTCAGGTCCTGAAATAGTCTGTTGGGGTGCCGTGAGCGGACCTCGTGACAGGAGCTGTAACCTGAGAATATCAGAAGGCATCCAAGATCAAGATCAGAACAGATTTCAGTTCCAGAGACCCTGTCAACCAATTCAAGCGGCATATTTTCACAACACAAGTAAAAGGAGACGGGTGGAAATTAAATAAATCATTCTGGTACAGATTCAGTACAGATATTTGTACCTTATTTATTCAAGGACTCCCAAAGGTTTCATTCAACAATTTATTTGTCCAAACACCTCTGGTCATTGGTAGATTTCATTTAAAGCAATGTTTGTTGGCTTTAAACACTCTCAAAGCAGCACCTAGCGGCAAATAATTAATTAGCCTTTTCTTTCAGACCAAGGTGAAAAGACCAGCAAGTGGACGGGCAATATGCTAATGTTTCATTTTGACATCAGCATGAAATGGCTTGGGACTCGTTTTAATGATGCAGAGTCAACTCTCTTTTGAGAGGGACAATGGGCCAAATTTACTAAATCAATGTATGACTTTAAATTTAAAAAGTATGGTCATTTCTCAGCAAAATTTGGAATTTATCAATACGGATGTGAGTGGAGTTACCTGAACTTCCATGCAACATATTAATTTGGTGGAGAATTGTAGAATAACCTAACCTTCAACGGAAGCTCATTAGTCGACCATCTTTTTTTTATTCACGGCTTTAGCTTGTGCAACAAGTTCATTTCTCCGTGTCAAACTCTAGGAAAGAGTCTTCTAAACCGGGGTGTTTTTAGAGGCGTGATATTCAAATAACGATTGTTTTCAGCCTCCACATTACATTTGTCAATGTGTGATCATTCACACGATGAGACTGGCAGTATACGAATGTATTATGAAGCACACTAAGTTGATTTGTGGGCACAGATCTGTGCTCGTTTTTAGGTTAGGTCACTTTATACACGGTGCACATTTAAAACTTTGCAGGATGTTTTCAGTCAGCTTGTTACTGCATGAAAGCTCATTTTCAAAAATCCATAATAGGGGCATTTTAAGGGCGTAGTCAATTTCGCTCCTCGTGCAAACTAGCCAAGAAGTGCTAATGTGGTTAAGCAACTTGTTTCTTAAGCATCTGAAAGAGCTTCCGTCCCAGTGGGAACAGTGTCACAGAGCATCTCTTAAACAAGAGACTACTGATTAACTTGTGTACTTCTCTGATAAACACACTTAAATGACATAAATTACCGTAGCTGCACAGGGGGAAATGCAGTCATTTCTATGTAAATTGCACTGATCTAAAGCAGCTGTAAGAATTCACCCAAGGTATCATATATCCTTTAGGAATATCTCAGCCCTATCAAGAGCCTTTTGTGCAATCCAAACTATGTTAAAGTTTCTTCATGCAACCATTGATCCGAGTAAAGAGCCTAACCACCCCGCCTGTGCAAAACAATACCCAATTTCTATAACAAAACCCCCCATGGGTTTAGGGCTGTCACAGAAGAACAGCAGGCCATGATTACATTCATTTTCCTTGACTCATCTTTAAAGTGATGGGTGGCAGGCCTGTTCCCCTATTGGATATCACTCACAAGATAAACAACTCACAATTAGTTAAGCATTTAATTTGTCCTCTATTCTCATCCTCAAGGAAATGTTTACAAAAGCATGAGATCTTGACTTTCTGCCAAAGACAAAAACTGGATTGAGAATTGAAATGTGTCAGCTTATTTATGTCATGCTTTCTGTAAAATCAAAACCTCTCCAACCTCTCGAAACCCCCAAATCTATTTTAGCTGTAAACTACTTCAAATAACAATCGAAACCAACTATCGAAAAAATAAGGAAATGGTTGTGAAAACTAAGCGTTAGCTAGATTACAGAATGTAGCCAGAAAGTTAGATGCGTTTGGAAGTCGCCTTTGTGATGTCAGAGTTTTGAGTTAATGCATTCTGAGGAAAAGATTATAAAAAAACAAACTAGTCATTTGGAATAACATGGGCGCTAACAGACTGTGCTTGAAGAATATTATGCAAGTTGTGCGTGCGGTCACAGCTGCGCAAAATACCACATTGGAAACCCATCTAGATTTCAGCAGTTTTCAGTTGCACGCCATATATACACAACACATGAGTTACATTAGGATCTGACTGAAACCTCACTGTCTCTGCCCATGATAAAGCTCACATGAATCTCATCTAAAGAGCATGAGAAGTGCATCCAAGCCACAAGCATTTGGATCAGCATCATGACACTTTAGCCTCTAAACTAAAACTAAACCCAACAGAAAGCAAAACGAGGCAATTTCATTGTACATAACCGATCCAAACAATATTTTCATTTCTTTAAACTAGTCAGTTCCATAGCATTAACCCTTCCTCTGCTCTTGGCATGCAAATATGTCAATCAACCAACAAAATAATTAGTAAATAAGAAACAATATGTTCTCAAAAAGCATTGTATTTGCTATGATAAAAGTCAATGGTGTCATATTCTAGGTGCAAACTAGTTTACTTTTGTTTTCATGGGTCTTTTCAGTCTTACTTTTAGCATCTTTAGCATCAAATACCACTTCCTAGAAAGTTTAGTCTCCATTGAGCACATGAGCTGTGTTTACTACTTGTATGGTGAGTGTGTCCTTTTGGAGTTGATAAGCTTCTAGTAACTTTGAACTATTAACGTACAATACTCTAGGGATGGAGAGTTATTAAAATTATATTCATTTTGGGTTAACAAGTACTCTAACTGTCCAAATATTTTAGGGGTGAAGAAGACTACAGAACTCAGCTGTTCATTATTAGTAACAGTAACTAAGCTATTCTTAAAAAGCAGACAATATAATGAGCACATGGTAAGCCGCGCGGTTTTCTGACGTCAACACGTAACTTACTAAGTAAGTTGCGTGCCAAAAAACCCGCGAGCAGGGAAAAAATAGTAATTCACCTGCTTCTATGTATATTCAAGTCACATTTCACTCAACGCATTCATGTACAACCACAAAGTTACGCTAATAAAATAAAGTCATAAAAAGTCTAACGTTAGTTGTAAATGGTACCCACGTGGTGGCCAACAAACAATACAGCAATACTCGATTTGACGTATTCACAAACTGAATCAATACATATTTAAAAATACCAAAGATAAATTAGCTATAATAACTACGCCGGGTGTTTATGTGTTTAGCTAATAAGAGTTTGTAAAACTGTTCGGCGCTAAATGTAACCTACTCTCGCATGCTAAGTTGATATAAAATAGCGCGGCACAAATTGACGTGCTTTGACGCAATGGTCCCAAAAAACACATCACAGAACACAGTTTGCTTAGCAACAGTTTTTAAACGCAAAGTATCACAAGAGCAACGCGCGCGATAAAAGGGAAATTCAGTAAAGTAACAGTTAGTATAAACGACCCTACCTTCATGAGTGGATGAGAATGAATGCGAGTCTGGCAGAGCTTTACAGAAAGAAAGAGTGAGAGGAGGGACTGTCCCATTCACTCAAATGATGATGAAAACGATGGCTCGAACAACTAGACTTTATCACAGTTTATTAAAACTAGATCTTTACCTTTTCAATAAGAACAAAATTGCTGTGTTAACCTATATCATGGTCGAACTAAAAACGTTTGATTCATATACAAATTAAAAGTTTGGACACTTGACAAAGCTTCAAATTATTAATATAAATAAAATAAATTCTTAAAGAAAGAAATGGATTGTAATGTTTCACAGGAAAATATTTAGGAACTCTAAACATGGAAAATGCATCCCATGAAGTAGACTGATAGAATGTCCTAAAATCTACACAAAAATAGACTATTTCTATTTTTTGTTCTAAATAGAAAATAGTTATAATGTTTAATAATAAAAAAAAGTATACATCATATAAAGAATCTTTTATTTGTCCAAAAACTGCCCATACTTTTTCATGAAAAGGGCCACAAGTAAATGTTGCATTATATGTAACTATATAATAAAATGTATTAATTTAACGTGGGACAGCTTTGGCCCTCATGAGTCATGAGGTGCCACAATCCTTCATGGCCAAATATAACATCTTCTAGTCTAATCTAAAGCATGTGACAGTAAATTTGCAGTTTGCCTTGCCTGTTGACAATGACAGACATCTGTTGTTCTGTTAGTGAGGAGATGCACACCTTCCATGTGACATTTCACACGCAGAGGAATGAGGGTCTACTGTCAAACTCACATGAGCTGAAAACTCATCAAAACACAGCCATGCAGTTCCTGAAGAGTAATGACAACTGTATGTCTTCATCGCATTTCCAAGGACATGTGATTTCTACAATTTAGTTTAAAGCTGAGGTATAATAGCAGCTGAATTAATAATTATAAGTGACACTTAAGTCTACTAAACTTAGATACATTATTTCTGTTGTTGTTTATCTCTGCATTGGTGGCACTAAATATATTCATGTTTTCCAAGCGTTATCATTTATTCTTTTGTTTGTCTTGTGATATATTCCTGGAAGTATCTTATAGGCATCAATAAATCACTGAAAAAACAATATCTCACAGTTTAAATGAGAAAGTAGTCCCAATTCATATATCATATTTATAGGAAAAACCTAAATCGCGAGAAACTCAGAATTATGTATTACATCAGAAATATATCTTACAATTCTGAATTTATGTCTTAAATTTCAGAATTTTAAAAAAAGTTTACATTTTGAAATTGCCAGAAAATATTTTTAACCTGGCTTGGAAACAAGATTAGTACTGCAAGATATAAACTAAGAATTCGTGAAAAAAAAATTTATAAAATCAAATCAAAATTGACTTTTTTTTTCTTTTACATAATTTCTCGATGGATTGTAAAGAATGTGTCCATCTTCATAATCATTGAACCTCCAAAAGAGTTAATGTTGATTAAATACCGATTTATAAGCATACTTTTAATAAAATCATAACGCATATGTCCAGTAAACAAGGCGATGTTCATTTTTGAATGTATTTGGTATTGTTCTGACTTGTTTACGACTGTAGGTTGGGTTCTGTGTCGGATGAATTTGTGTGTCTAAAATAGAACTGGCAAGTGTGTTGTATTCTTATGGGCTGCCGCTGTGTGGTTAGATTCTGTTTGCACTTACAGTCTGACCATTTCCACCTACACCCTGTCTAGTCTAAAAGCAGTCGTGGTTGGAGTGAGACAGTCTCTCCATGGACGTGAAGTTTGACAAGCAAACATCCAAAAAAATGGGAGGGGAGGGGACAAAAACTCAAAACAAGCACTTAACATAGAACAACAACCGTTATCGGCTTTAAAATGATTGCTACAACCAGGCAACATTTAGACTGACGTCCAAGAGCCTTGACCACAACACTGCCTCCATTCAAACGTAAGTCCTAACCATGCAGAAAGTGAAGGGTGCATGAAGTGTCAACACTATACTGTTGATCTGGGTCATAAGCTCTGTTTTCATCAGGAAGAGTGTTCCAGAATTCAAGTCGCTTTGGATGAAATAAATCTGTTAAAAAACAAGCCATTGATATGAAAGAAAATAGAAGGGTAAGGGTAAATGTCAGACATCATCTTCAGAAAATAATTGATCTGGAAAGACAAACCCTGGGAAAAAGATAACTGAATTCAATCAGTAAAATGTTCCAGATATTTAAAAATCCCTTTTAAAAAGCGAAGATAATTATTTGGGCCAAATAATTCCCCATTTTGCGTGAATTACTCCTTAAATATACACAGATATGAATACACACACACACACATATACATTCTTTGTCACAAAGCTTTGTTTGGGAGCACTTATGTGCCACAAGGCACATTAAATCTGCGTGCAGTACATCACGTACCTGGCAGGACGGAGGAACAGGAGCTGAGCACATGGCACTGCAGCAATCTCTGTAGTATGTGAAATAAAATCAGAGCTGCTCAGTCACCCTTCAACTTCTGTCAGCTCAGAGGACTCTGCTTTGGATTTGAATCTGGTTTTAATAGGTCAGTTATTCAGATATAGCCTTATTTATTTAGATATTATTTAGAAAATGTAAAAAAGAATTCATACTGTGAACTGTTTACCCAGCATGCTTTGTAGCTGGAGTCATATAAAAAGGTATTTAAGCTGATAACTTGCTAGGAATATAAAAGTGTATAAAATTACTTTATAGGTGTGTTTGGGTTGACCGTAGCAGCAGGTTATGTTCTAAATGCATGTTCCGACGTGCACTTTCTGAGTCAGGTGAATTTCAGGGAATGTTTGGTGGTGTGCTGGTTGGAGGAGGTCTCTGGGGGACAGGAAGAGGTTAAAGTAATCCAGCAGGCCTTTGAGGAAGCTTTGGTGACGTTACAGATGGGGCAATCTTTAACAAATTGAATGACCTCCCTGCTCAAGGTGGACCACCAGAACCGGTTGGTCAGAAGTGCAATGGTGGCAGTAATACCTGGGTGGCCAGAGCTTGGAGTTTCATGAACCAGATGGAGAAATCGTTTCCGAAGACCTGCTAGGACATAGATGCGATCGACCGTGCAGTCAGAAGAAGGTGGATGAGTTTTGTGTGCCTCCACAATTTCTGTGATAATGTCCCAGGGCACCGGGGCGATGATGAGAGAGACTGGCAGGATAGGCCCAGGGTTGCGTGGTTGAAGATATCATGGAGACACAACAGAGTATCAGCTTTCCCATTCTTAGATCCTGGGTGGTAGGTGATACGGAACTGGAATCGAGTAAAAAAACAGAGACCATTGGACCTGTCGAGCATTCAACTGTTTCGCTGCCCCGAGATATTCGAGGTTCCGGTGGTCTGTTAGCACCAAGAAGGGTTCCTTTCCTCTCTCCAACCAATGCCTGCACTCCTCTAGGGCAGCTTTTAGAGTCAGAATTTCCCTGTCTCCAACATCATAATTTCTCTCTGCGGGACTTAGCTTAAGGGAGAAGTACGCACAGGGGTATAATTTCTGGGTATCGCCATGCCATTGAGAGAGAACGGCTCCAACTCCACTGCTAGATGTGTTCACCTCTACAACAAAATCTTGATTGGGGTCAGGGTGACGGAGAAAGGGACCAGAAGTGAATCGACCCTTTAAGTCCTCAAATGCCTGTGTACTCTCCATGGACCAGTGCAGTGTGGTAGAGCCCTTCTTTGTCATCGAGGTGACGTTTGAGGACAGCACAAACATGTTGGACGTTAGTGGGAGTAAATTAAAATGTCATCAATATATACAATCAGGGATCTATGTAGCATGTCTCAGAATATTTAGTTCATAATTGCTTCCAAAGGGCATTACCAAGTATTCATAATGCCAAGTTGTGGTGGAGAAGGCCATTTTCCATTCATCCCCCTCTCGGATTCTGATGAGATTGTTGGCGTTGCGAAGGTCCAGCTTAGTAAAGATCTTGGCCTGCCGAAGTTGTTCTAGAGCAACTCGTACCAGGGGTAGTGGACAAGAATATTTGACTGTGATCTCATTAAGGCTTCTCTAGTCAATGCAAGGCCGAAGAGCGCCATCCTTCATCTTTACGAAGAAGAATCTGCAGATGCGGGGGGAGGTAGACAGACGGATGAAGCCCTTGACCAGTTCTTCAGTAATGTAGCGATTCATGGCCTCTGTCTCTGGCTGGGACAAGGGAAATATGCGCCCCCTGGAGGGTCATTAGACTGATGTGGAGAAAGTTGTGTAGCCTGCTCCTGACTGGTCATGATACTCCTGAGGTAGAGTGTCCTCCCCCTTGGAACGCCTTCTGCAGGGTGCTCGTAGCAGGTTGTCGATCCTAATGGTCATGTCCATAAATTCCTCCAGGGACCTTCCTTCATCCCGGCAAGCTAGCTTGGCTTGAAGCTCCTCACCTAATCCACAATGGTACATTAGTTTCAATAGATCCGAGTCCCAGCCTGTTTGGGCAGCCAGGGTTCTGAATGTGAGGGTGTATTCTGCTGCAGTGGTATTTCCCTGCTTGAGCGAAAGTAAATCCTTGCCGGGTTCCTTTCCAGTGGCGGAATATTGAAACTCCCGAAATTGAAGCAGGAAGTGATGAAATAAAGGGTATGACATCAGAACACCGTTTCATGTAGTCCAGTCTAATGCTTTCCCAGTTAATAATGAGCAAACAAAAGCTACCTTGCAGTCTTCAGTTGGATAGTGCCAGCCTGTGAGATCGCCAATACACGATATTATCGTTTATTGGTGGGTGTGGGCAAGAGAGACACTCTCTGTACTTATCACAGGCTATTTGGTGATTTTAAGCCGCGTGTACATGAGAGATAGACAGCCCGTGCCTGGAAGCACCAATAACCAAAATACAATACTTTCAAACATATTGAAAAGATGACATGTTAAAAATATTTAAAACAGCTAGTTCATTCGGATACAGCAGTCAGACATCGTTATTATAGAACCGTGCGTTGTGCAAGTTTGCCGCTTTGGCGCATCCTCGCAAAAGTTATTAGTCTAAAAATCAGACAAGGTGAAAATCAAATGTAGATTTATTTTAAAGAGCAACAGTTTAACAGTAAATATTGGACATAAACGAAAACGTTAAAGATTAAGTTTATATTTTAAAGTTAAATTAAACGGATAGCTACATATGTCACAGCGCACCAGACCGCGTGTCTCACGACGAGCCCTGTTTTAGACTGATAACTTATTAACTGCATTTAAAAAATATATATTATTTTTATAACGATGATGAAGAACAAGCAACAATGTTTTTTAGTTAATATGCTGTAGACGATGCTGTTTCATGATCAAGATGAGCTGTTCAAGATGTCTAAAAGACGTCTCTTTTAGAACTTTTAATTTGTAAATAAAGGTTTACCATTCTGCAGTTAAATTTTGTTGTGGGTTTATTTTTAGAGTCCGTTTTTAAAACATTTCCAATGAGGAGGAGGAGCCTCATTTGTGTGTATGTGCGGCACTGAGTGAAATAGCGGGGCAATTCAATAATAGTAGCCCAATAATAATAGGCCGCCTAATAATAATAATAATAATAGTTTTAAACATTAATAGGAAAATGAGCCCAATATCGCCTTAAATATCGACAAAGACATCTGGTCTCGTCAATTATCGTATCTCTGACTATCGTCGATACACGATATTATCGGCCAATGGCACAACCCTAGCACTGGGGTTGATGGCTGATGTAGTTGTTGCATTGCAGCAAGAAGCCTCTGCATTTTCCGGGGAAGCCATCAAATTTGTCCAAAGTGACAAACGCATATGAAACTGGGCCACGGGAATAGCAGGTTGAGGTGAGGCGGCGGCCGCCTCTACATGAGCGCCTCCGGTAGCGGACGTGGTCAGTGCCTGCTTAGAGCGCACTAGCTCTTCAGTGAGAGATGACATCTTCACGAGCTGCTGTTGGTGAAAAGCTAAAACATTGGCTTGTTGTGATACCTCATTAACCAGGTGATAGACAGCCGCCGAAACATCAGACAGAGATGACAGATGCAAAGCAATATCAAGGTCAGAGTCCAGGCAATGTTGGGGGCGGGCAGCGAGAATCGTAAACAGGAAGTAGATTAAGGTCATAAACAGGTAGTTAAATAAACAGAGAAAACGCTTGAAATTTTTGCACAGCAAACAAGACTTTGTGTTTGACTAGTTCAAAGAGGGTTTTAAATAGAAAAGATAATGAGCAACACCTCTAGCGGTAATCAGTTCAGGGTGCAAGCGTAAAAGAGGTCCGGGCGGAAACCGCTAATACTAAGGAGAGGGTTCCCGCTGGCGCTGTTCCCAGAGAGCCACAGGGGTGCAGCTTGTTATACTATGGAGGGTCTGATGGCTCTCTGATGTCATGAAAAATATCTTAATTTCTGTTCCAAAGGAGAACGAAGGCCTTATGGGTTTGAAACGACATGAAGGTGAGTAATTAATGACAGAATTTTTTTATTTTTGGGTGAACTAACCATTTAACAGTTTAAAGATTGGAACTCTCTTTGTAAAGGGAGCGACAGACCAAACATTACTTTGACAACACTGTGCGTGCAGCATTCAATGCTCCAACAGATGTTGCAATTAAGTATTACTTCTCATTATTATTATTTTATTAGCCAATGTGACTTTTAAATATATTTTATTTAAAGTGTATTCTGAAAGGGTTAAGCCCCTGATATCCACTTATCCACCCTAGAACCGCCCCTGTCTGGCATAGAAGAACTGTTTTGTTCTCCAAACCGCCTTTTAAGGCCAATTCACACCACACAGACAAACACCAACAAACAAGTTGACTCAAGATGGCTGCTGGATTTAGAATATTATGAAAAATAAGTCATATTTACACTGCCCCAACAGACACTAACCAACTCTCAAAAAGTGGATGGATTTTATAATGGACAATCCTACATTCGCAATCCAAATTTTACTGTTATTAATAGTGTGTCATTCTTTACATGAAATGACAGTGAATAAAACAAAAGAGGCTGTGGGTGAAGCCATGGTTGCTGTCATTTGAATGAAAACAAACCAACCTAACAGAGGTAACACATTGATCCAACAGACTAGTTTGTTGGCGTTTGTCTGTGCGGTGTGAATTGGCCTTTAGCAAACACTTTTCTTAGCATTTCATTTTTCATTTTAAAAATTGTGGGGTGGAAAAGTTCTATGGATGTTAAATGTTATTCATGGAGCCATCCCAATAAAAATCCTTCCTTTTTAAGAGTGTATGCTATGATTGGTGAAATTTATTGTCTAAAATGTAGTGTCTGGATGCTTGTCTGCCACATTAATAGTTCTTTGTATTATGACCTTTTATATCCCCGATTTATTTTGTAGCTTGAAATCAAACTATTTTAAATAAATGGAGGTGGCTTAAATTACTGCATTTATTTTGCATTCGCTTGCACTGAAATGTGACTTTACTAATAGTCCTAGACAGGTGTTTATAAAATCTGACTGAATCCAGAATGACAGTACAAAAGAAAACGGCTGGAACCAAAGCATTGTCAAGCTGTGTTTTTCTCGTACAGCATTAGTAAATCTGCCAGATTGCACAGCACTAGCATTAGGAAAAAGCACGCAAAGTGCGGGCCATTCTCTGATTGTTATCTACAGACATGAAAAGGGTCTTCCTGCTTAACCTTCTGAGGGAGGAGTATCCTGACGTCCACTCAAAACACACCATGTTCCATTGTCCTCATCCCACTATCACCTGAGGCACAGCGGGCAAAGACAACAAGAGGAAACATGGTTCAACCGACCCAGTGACCGATGCTCCATGTGACTTTGTTACATATTGCTGTGGAATGGTCTTAGAGCCTGGTGAACCAGAAGACAACAGATCTTCCTACAAACCTATGGACCATCTGATAAAATCAGACATCCAAAAATTATATTCACCTTAAAATAAAAATGTGCTACTCACCTTCAGACCATCTAATAAGTGAGTTTGCTTCTTCATGGGAGCATGCTCACCAATAGATGCTCTGCAGTGAATGGGTGCCATCAGAATGAGAGTCCTGAAAAGACATCACAATAATCCACACCACTATGGTCTATCACTTAACATCTTGCAAATCCAAAAAATGTTTGTAAGAAACAAATCCATAATTAAGGCATAAACCATTCAGACATAGAATTTTTTTACAAGAAATTAAGTGATGGACTGGAGTGGTGTGTATTATTGTGGTGTTGTTATCAGCAGTTTGGACTCTCATTCTGATGGCACCCATTCACTGCAGAGGCTCCATTGGTGAGAAAGTGATGGAATACTTTTCTCCAAATTTGTTCCCATGAAGAAAAAAACTCCTGACAGTGAGTAGATGTTCATTTCAAATGTTCAATTGTAATTTCGGGGGGTGAACTAATTCTTGTACGTTGCTGATTTTGATTTAATCAAAAACACAAATATAGCAGTTTATACAACTCATGTCCAAACACATTCTCTACTAGCCTTCATTCCTTGATTAGCATTTTCACAGAAGGGCCTTTGTGTGGGAAAACCTAAACTAAAGCTTCGTATCTGTTCTACTCTATGCAGTTTGGGTACAGAAGATGGGAAAGGAGGAATTGTTTTGAGTTTTGATGTAGTACAGACTAGATAAGACAAAAATGTAGAGGTAAAGTCTTGCAAATGCAGTCCCAGCAGTAAAATCACGTGCAGAACCAAGCTGCAAATTAGTCACAAACACAGCTAGAATAACAGCATCAAGACTAACGTCAATACATCACATGACTTTTGCCCTTTAGACCAATTCTCCTGAGAAACACAAAGTTCACGTCTTATTAGGTTAGTCTTATGACCCTCCATTTAAACCCAACAGACCTCGACGTGTCCAAAATTATCAAACATTCTTCACGCCACATTTACTGTTGGAAATAAATGAACACTGGAATGACATTCAACCAGATCATTTACAAAATACAAGGAAACTTACATTAAATCAAATATGCAAAAACCACAATTCCATGAAAGGTAAATGTTTATTTTGCACAGGTCTAATGAGCAACATGTCACATTTTCTTACCTGAACTCGTGTGTCTCTGTGTACGTGAGTGGTGCCACTGTGTTATGGCTCTAATTTCATCTGTACTGGCATAGTGAAGATGCCTTCAAAGTCACATTCACGATGGAGGTTGTGCCAGTTCTGCCCAACGATATGTGAGCCAAATTAAGTTTGAAAGCTCTAAAAGCCTATAAACTCTCTCTTGAAGTGTGAAAGAAATTAAATGCAATGTCTCAAAACATCTTTGCACATATTTTCTCAGCAAGCCTCCTGAAAATCTGCATTATAAATAGCATAAAAAGAGCATAAGAATAGTTTGAAAATCTATACCATGTTTAAAATGAAAAGCAAATCTAGTTAAGCTTGCTTGTCAAAAGCCATAAACATTAACTGACGGTAAACCTTATTTACTAATAATAGCAATTATTATTTATTTAAATTAATTCAATTATTAATTCAATTAAATAATTTAAATGAAATTATTTTCAAATTAATTATATTAAATAGTATTAATATTATTAGATTGTTTTATTTAGTACAATTTATATATATATATATATATATATATATATATAGGTCATCTTTAATCTGTTTATATTCCTTCTGACTAGCCTTCCCAGCCCACATTGCTGGAACTCCAGACGACCTGAGAAACATGGCCTAGACAAACTTTGGAAAGTTTTACAGACATTTATTCACAAGCTTGCTCTTAACCCCATGACTGGACACAGTGTGACTGTTTTTAAAATCATTAGAAACCACACGTCTTGCAGAAATGTACTCAGAAGCATCTGGATGTTGTTTAATCGGTTGCGAGATGCTAGGCATTCTTAACCTTCTAACTTCCTAAAGAATTAGGTTAGGTTATAACCATCTAAAAATCCACCTCAAAAAAACTAAATACTTTCAAGCGTATTACAGTTTTTCTCAGTTGCTTTGGAGCATTTCTCGAATCATCCTTAATATTTGAAAAGAAGTATGGGCATTTCTCAAAACAATTAGAACAAACAGCACAATACAATCTATTACCTGCAAAAGTCTGTAACTTACTCAAAATCTTTAGTTCATCTCTCAAAAGCATGTACTGTATTTATCTCAATGAACATATCAGTGCCATCAGAATGAAAAGGTATTGTGTCATTTTTCACAGCCAAGACAACCTTGCAGAGGTGGAAGAGGAACAAGAGGAAACCATTTGTGCAATGGTGATTGCAAACAACGCCATAAGGTTGAAAGAGATACAAAGTGCTGTTATAGAGGATGACAACATCTTTGGGAATATTGAATCCGTTTCAACCGCTACAATTGACAGAGTGCTCAGGAGAAATGAAACGAGCATGAAACGATTGTACAATGTGCCATTTGAACGGAACAGTGACAGAGTGAAGGAGATCCGTCACCAGTATGTTCAGGTAAAACATGTATGTGTTCTATGCATTCTCTAATGTTCAGTGCTGTAAACTGTTTACTTACATGACAGTTCTGTGTATGTGTATTCACAGTGTATGCTGTACAATATGTTGTCCAAAATGCATTATGTTACATAGGAAAAGTTTTAAGAGTTTTTCTCGCTCGCTCTTCTGCGGGTTTCAATCTGGCAAAAGGTAGAAGACGTGGAGGGAATCGCATTGGACAGAGAGCGATTGTCCCAGGCCAATGAGGAGGAAATATTCCTATGTGTGCAGCCATCTCAGAAAACGGCATCCTCACCCATACAACACACAACATCTGCTGACTTTTTTTGAACACTTTTTACAGGGACATAATCCCTGACAATGAGAGGGGTCTAACTGGAGACCATCTGAATAAGCATGTTGTTGTTTGGGATAATGTGCGTTTCATGTTGTCAGACAGTGGTTGGCAACACAAGATGGTGGAATGCTGGTGGAATATCTCCCTTCCTACTCACCATTCCTAAATCCAATAGAAGAACTTTTCTCTTCTTGGAGGTGGAAGGTATATGACCGGCATCCACATGTGGCCATGGATGCAGCATGTGATGACATCACAGCAGAGTCCTGCAGAGGGTGGATTCGCCACTCGAGGAGAGATACTTTCCTCGCTGCATTGCAAGAGATGATATTCGCTGTGATGTAGATGAAGCTATGTGGCCAGACAGAGAGGAACGTCTGGATGGGCATGAATGATTTACAGACCTAGCCTATGTATGTTGTAGGTTCAGTTCCAATATGTACTGCAATATTGTTTAAAGTTGTGCACAGCTCTACCAAAAGGGAGTGTATGTTTGTTGTAAATAAAAGTGTATTTATTTGTTTGCACAACGCTTTGAATAAATTAGAATTGCGAAGCGCATATGCAGTAAAAATGTGAAACATACATATCCAGTGTCTTGTACTCAGATAACTCACTGTAATGTCTAACTTTACTGTAGTTTTCAAATGGCTGTGCAAATAGTATATAGTGCTGTCTTGGGCAAAATCTTACTTTTTTGCATTGGAAAGAATGTACCGAGTAAACTGTCATAAAGAAAACAAAGCCATATGACTGTCTTGTTCATAAACAATGGTGTCAGGACTTTTCATCTTGATGACACTGACACTTTCCCTGACATGAATACTTGCTTTTGAGCAATGAGCTATCCATTTTGAGCAAGTGACACGCTTTTGCAGGTTATCAACTAGGTTTTGCAGTTTGCACTAATAGTTTTGAGAAATGCATTAACTTTTGTGCAAATTTAAATAGTGTTGTGAGAAATGCACCAAAGCGACTGAGAAAAACTGTAATATTATATATGACTCATTCCAGAATTTTGAGTACATTTCAAGTAGAGGAAGAAAAATAAATTAGCATTTTCTTTTTTTGCTCAACTTTTTTATTTTAATAGAACACACTTCAAATGTAATATAATTTCTATATTTGCCAATCTTAAACTTATTTAAGAAAATCAATGTACAGACAGATAAATCTGTCAACTCTGTTTCAGACAAATTAGGTCAAATATATACATTTAACAAATGTGACACAGTTAAACCCTGTTTTCCCTGAGAGAACTTCTGTTTCTTCATCCTTTAATTCAACTTTAAACCTAATAAGATGTAGACTTTATGTTTTGAAGTAAAATATCTATACATATAACTAAAAAGTTGCCAAGACTTCATACCTTTTTTTCAAAATATAGCTTTAAAAATTACTTACATTCAAAAAATGTTCAAACAAATTGTATGTTGTCAAATAACTAGCTAGGCTAAATGGTTTCTTATCACTTTGTTAACAATAAAATTGAACAAAATGATTAATTTAAAGCAAAACTTTAAACCGAGTTTACATCAATGGTAACAGAGTTGACCACCCAGATCAGAACAGGGGCCATTTGACTCTCTTACTCATTGTCAACTCTGTTATCGTTAACTTTTTAAAACACTAACAGAGTTGACATTTTTCACCATTTTGTGCTTTAGCTCAAATTGCTAACTTCAAGACAGATATGACATGGGATGGCTGAAAACTCAATTTTATTTATTTTCATACTATTATTGTTTTTAAAAGAGAAAGGGAGATTCACTGAAATATCACAATAACAGATTTGACTAATAATGAATCTAATATTGGTGTATTCTACACATTTTGTTCAAATTAATGAGAGAGGAATAATGACATACCTCCAGACCTCCCAGAGTTTCTAGCCAGAGGAAGTGACATCACTTGGTGCAAGTCACATGGTTTTTCTAGCAGTGCTTTAAAAATTGTTGACTTTTTATAACAGAGGTAACAGAGTTGACCAGAATGTAGAGACAGACATAAAATGTTTTTTCTTACTACTGAAATTACAAAATATACAGAAAACAGATGTTTTATGCAGCTGTTTATATAAATTTGTAAAGTAAATACACATAAAAAATAAAAATTATTCTTAAATATTTAATGATAATTGGAACTAAATTAATGATTGTGGATGCAAAGACAGTAAAAAATGGGCATAGTGGGAGCCTTTTATTAGTATTTTTTGACATAATGTGCTTAAATATACAAAAAAAAAAACATTATTTTAGGTGACAGGTTAATATAACTTGTGTTATTATTTAAAACTAATTTAATGAAGTTCTTGTTTTTAAAAAATAAGAGAAGGTTTATCTGCGAGACACAAAATGTACCCCTAATTCTAGAAATATCCATATATACGCACACACACATTATACATAGAAAAGATTTTTTTTAATGTTAACACTAATATAAAATGTGTGTGTATTTATTTGTTTGTGTTTTTGTGCTTGTAACCAAGCAAATGTGAGCACTAAATTTTGTAATTAAATACACGTGTGACTCTTAAAAGCATTTACAAACCAGTCAAAGATGATTTAAACCATCATGTGCCAGTTCTTTATATAGGGACACACTTCACACCGACCACAAGTTAGTTAAACATTAAAAGTCCTGCATCCTACACATCATTGTCTAGTTAACACTTCACCCTGGCATCGCCGCAGTTCTTGACTTTAACTCATACACACACTTACAGCTGTCAGATCCGAATGAGACGATGAGATCTATGACTGAAGCACACGCCAGGACAACACGTGCAAGAGCACAATGTAAAGAAAAAATCCTAAAACACAACAGATTGGACCGAAACACACACACACACACACACACTCCCCCTCAGTGAGCCTGTGACAGTGATAAACGTCTCGTGTGTATGAAAGGGACAACAAACAGACAGCGGCTCATTTCCACAGTGTGTGTGTGTGTAAGCGGACACAGGAGGAGCCTTCCAATTAGGGGCTGGACACCACGCGGTCGGCTGGGGAGGGGATGGGGCGCAGGTTTTGTTTTCTTGAAAAAGTGCCATAAAACAACTCTCCTTAATTGGTGCCCTATAAAATTAGCATTTGCAAGAGCATTAGATTTCCTCTGGCTTTGTGTGAGTTGTTGACCTTATTCACTTTCAGTTATTTCTTTGGTTTTATTGCAAAACAGACAGAAACAGAGAGGAAACTGGTATTTCTGAAGCATCTCTTGATTTTCTCTCCCCAGTGAACGTCAGTCACGCTTTATTCTGATGTCTTTGATCAGATGTGGCTGATGTATTGTGAACCGTGTGACCTACGGAGACAATCAAGAGTTCATCATTAGCACTTTAACCGGCATAATCAGGTTTTATTTCAGACTTTATTTCACCCTGTCGTTAAGATTTCAACTGAAAAGGAACGGGGCAATGTCTTGCATTGACTTGTTATAAGCTATAATGACAGATATCACTGGTCCATGTGTCAGCAAGAAAAGGTATATCATTCAAACTGTCATTTGATGTTTCTAGCTAGGAAAGGAAAGATCCGGATTATTGGAATGAAACAAATGCTCGTAGATTTTTACGTTTGAAGATCATCATTTATTTTCTTTAGTTTTCTTTTAGGAATTATTCAATAACTCTCACTTTATCTGATGTCTTCTGAAGACAGTGGTGAATACAGATGTGTCATAAAATGTCGTTACTGTAATTTGAATAAAATGTACAGGTGAAATACTTTAATATGATTGTTTATATATACACCACCAGTCAGAACACAAGTGCAGTTTTGAAATGTTATATTTTAAAATGTAAGTTATTTACTGATTTTAAAGCTGAATGTTGAGTATCATTACTCCAGTCATGTGATTCATACAGAAATAATGTTGTGATTTCCTGCTCAAAAAGAGTAAAACAGTGGAGAACAATGTATTGTTCAGGATTCTAAAAAAAGGTTTGGATTTTCTATTCATTAAAGGATCCTTTAAAAAAAGTACTCAACTGTTTTAAATATTGATGATGATGATAATAATAATAATAATAATAATAATACATGTTTTGAAATCAGCATATTATGATGATTTGTGAAGAATCAAGAAGACTGAAGCTAAAAATACAGCTTTGATCACAGAAATAAATTAAAAATTACGTTTTCAATATATTAAATTAGGAAGCTATTATTTTAAATAGTAATGTATTTGCTATTTGTATATGCCCTGTATTTTGGATCAAATAAATGCAAATAATTAATTTGCTGTATTTTTGGATCCAGCAAATCCAGATCCCCCTCTCTGTACGTCTAATAGGCAAAAATATCAAAACAAATGAGCAGAAATCTCATTTGACTAATGCTCCATTATATAACAAAATATAACTTCTAGTTTTTTGTGCTTTTGTATTTTGGGTGAATTATGAGCCAGGCATGTTCTTGACAGGTTTCACCCCAATTCTATCTTTTACACCATCTAGTTACATCTGTGGTCGTCAGTTGCCTTTTAACTGGTTACCTTTGCTTGTGCTCCTTCACCATGACAACCCCCTCCTCACACACACAGGTCCCATCTGTGAGGGGTCTTGTGCCATGTGTCCGTCCTGCAGTTGCCGTGGGCTACAGCGGCCCATGTGTGCAGTGTGTGTGGACTGTTTGCTTTGTGCATGGACAGTGACAGGCCTGCTTTCAGTCACTCGTCGTTGACCCAGAGGTCACGGTGCACAAAGAGGCCTGAGTTGGTGGCCACTGTACTGAAGTCTCATTTGAGGATGATTAACGACGGAGAGAAGTGTGTGTGAGCTCTTTTCTGAGGGGATCAGATTCATTAGTGCCACATAATCGAGCGTATTGGCTTATATGACTTTAATGAAGTTACACCGAGCTCTTGTTCAGACCATGAATGAAATGAAATGTAAAAGTTGGATTTCACTTTTTTGTCTCCACTGTGGATGTAAATTCAGTCTCAAGAAAGTTCAGGTTTTGGTTAAACCTGAACTTAAGTGAACCCATCAGGTTTTAGGGGTTTGTCAAACACACTAAAAATGATCAACGATACTGACAAGATGTTTTTGTTATTAATTTTTTAAATAAATAAATGAATAAAGTAAAGAATGAGTGAATACAAAAACACAAACGACTGATAAATAACTACGTTAATTTTTTAATGCATAATAATTTTTCTTTCCCCCATTTCTGATTTGGGTGTTTATGCAGTCTTTTTGAAAGGTGATAATGTGGTGCGCCTTTCTTTCTCTCTCCTTCTGTCGAGTGTGTGTGTGTGTGTGTGTGTGTTGGAGGTTAACACAGTCTGCACTCATTGTAAGCATGGCCATCTGTGTGTTTCAAGCACTGCTGTGTGTGTGTGTGTGTGTGTATTGATCTCTTCATTTGGATTCAAAGCCACTTCATGATGTTTAAACACACACAGATCAGCTGCGAAGAATTTGTTACAGATGTTTTGTTAAGCCGCCTCTAAGTGTGTGTGCATGTGTGTGTGTGAACCATAGTAATGCGTAGACATCTGGTGTGAGGATGATAAGGATACTTTACATATGATTATCTTGAATGTTGTCATAATAGACATTCTGAAGTCAGAATTTACCTTTTAAAAGTTTGGCATGTGTACGATTTTTAATGTAATGTTATGTTCATCAAAGGCTGTATTTTTTCAATCAAAAAATAGTAAAAGTTGTGAAATATTATTAGAATTGATTTCAAAACAAGCATTTTCTGTGGCAATGTATTTTAGAATGTCATTGTTTCTTTGATCGAAGCTGAATTTTTGAGTCAGCATCATTATTCCAGTCTTCAGTATTACACGATCCTTCAGAAATCAAATATGACTTGCTGCTGATTAAAAAAAAAAAAAAAAATGAACGTTTCTTGTTAATGTTGAAAAGTGTTGTTCAGCTTCATGTTTTGTAGAAACGGCAAAAAAAACAAAAAACAAATCTGGATTCTTTAGAACAGCATTTATTTAAAATACAAATCTTCATGTCTTTATTGTCAGTTGAATGAATCCTTGCTGAATTAAATTATTAATTTCTTTTTAATAAAATTAAAAAAAGAAAAATAATAACCCTAACCCTAATTCAAAAAATAAAAGGTTCTAAGAGGTTAATATCTTTGGTTTTGGTTTGGTGTGTATTTGGTTTGGTTCTATATGTTCTAAAATAATGAGTCCATAATTGACATATGGTGAAAGTACACGTTGGTCATTTGCATAGCAGCTCAGATCATTTGGGAATTTGATGTAAACTATTTGAGTTTAAACCCTTAATCTCTAATTATTTATAGCAGACTTTCATAACTTGCCAAATCTGAGCACAGCTTGAGATGTTAAAATATCATGTGTAGGACATATATTGCGCTGCTTTTCTCATGAGGAGCGTTAGGAGATTTCCACAAAAGTCTTAATTTCATGTCATAGCTGTTTAAGAGTAACAACGGAGAAATGAAAGAGAATCTCGTTTGTGATGTTTCTTTTCTTCCAGGTTTGCAGCAGTGATTCTTTTCATTTCTTGAGGATAAAAGCAGCACGAGATCAGACAGCGTTCAAAGAGCAGGTCTACTTTCCCTCGTTCACCCCCTCTCTTTTCTGCCTCTGGCAAATCATTCCCTCTCCTCTTCTCTTCTTTTCTCTTCTTTTCTCTTTCACTGTTCTAGTTGGGCTGTAATTTATGATGTTGCAGCAGCACAAATGAGATGAAGCTTTTATAACAGACGCCTGCTGACACACTTTAGCTCCCCTCTCTCTGTTAGGGAAAGTTATTGGGCTTGTTAGTAACGGTCATAAAAAGCTCGGGGCCGTTCACACTGTGCTTGTCATGATGTAGTTTAGTTAATGTCATTGTTTCAAGAGGGTGAAGTTAATAAATCACTAACTCCTCAATGTGCTGCACAACCACCCACCTACACACACACTCTCTCTAAACTAAAATTACTTTGTGTTACACAGTTCATTTTATATATGCCTGGATGGTTGTTCATGCAGATGTGAATCAGGTAACTGAAATAAATAAATAAATAAATAAATATATATATAAACAAATACTACAACAATATATATATATATATATATATATATATATATTGTAGTATACATAAAAATATAAATATTTTTTCTGTATTTTGTTTCTCACATTTTACCTTAACTTGCATAATTTTCTGAATGCAGATGTTTTTTGGTGTTTCTTGTCACAATAACTGCACACAACCATCTCATAACTTCTTGCAAATCATCAATATATTTATAACTTGTTTTAAACAGCATAGTCTTACTTTAAAACAATCTGTAAGCTGTGACAAGTATAGATTAATCAGGAAAAATCACCCCTGAATTGAATTGAAAGCATAGGTTTTCGGTTTTCTCATATGCTTTGTAATGGTAAGTTAAATTTATTTAACTGTAACTCTTTTGGTGATTAGATGTGATTGAATCTTCAGTGAATCCCTCTAAGCACCACTGAGGCTGGATTTCTCGGTCTCAGCAGCTTAAGATCTCTGAAACCTGTGTGTGTTTGAGCTCAGTTCGCTCTAATCCTCACTGGTCTGTTAAGACTACACGCATACGGCTGTGATAATACTCTCATTTTCTGCTCACCTGAACACTGACAATTCACACACACAGTTTCTCTCTCACACGCGGGTCTTTAACAGCAGCTTAGGAAAGTCAAACACTTTAATTCCAAGTTAAAGACACACAGATTAAGCATAAAAGAGGCAGAGGAGTGAAGAGATACTCTTTCATCCATTCATGAGCTTGCATTTGGCCTCTTTCTCTCCTGAATCTTCTTGCTGTGTGGCCTGTGGATAGAGTAAACACATGAATGAGAATGAAGCTCTTAAACACCCTCATGTATTCATAAGCACACACACACACTGATGGACGTTTGAGCACATTATTCATTGATGAATACTTTGTGATGAACGATGGAGATGTTTTTCCTGCATATCCTCTTGAAAATCTTGGCAACATACGACTCACGCTCATCTTAAGAGCAGCCCATATTTCTGTTTTATTGCATGTCAAAGCCCACGACAAGAAGTGAACAATTTAAAAGTTGACTTGCATAGTATAATGTAGTGCACAAACAATACAGGATGCTTGTAAGGTGTTTTATATTCTTTTTTTAGAGCTTGATAGGACATTGTCTCTATATTAATTATTGCGTTCAGCTTATCCCAGTATACAATATGGACACACACACACACACAAACACTTTATTATTATTTATTTAATTAAACATTGAATCTGATGTCTGTCTAAATATACAATACTATTGAAATGTTTGGTGGTTTGAAAGATTCATTTATTTATACTGCAAAAAAAGTGCTATTCTTTTTCAAAAATACAGTAAAAATGTGAAATATTAAAATAATTCTAAAATAATTTTCTATTCTAATACATTTTAAAATGTAATTTATTATTTGTGATGCAAAGCTGAATTTTCAGCATCATTACTCATTAGTATTCAGTGTCACATGATCCTTCAAAAATCATTTGTATAGTGATTTGCTGCTCAAGAAACATTTCTTAATAATATCAAAGTTGAAAACAGTTTTACCAGATATATTGGTGGAAACTGTAATATTTTTTTTTTTTTTTGCTGCATAAAGTAATAATTCATTTTAAAATCGAACTGACCCCAACCTCATCAACAATGTACAGTACTTAATATTTCGACTCCATAGTTACCAGCATTATGCTTAATTAATCCACGCATAACTGCTGTTGGATATCTGAGAGGGTTTTTCATGGTCTGCTCTCATTAGTGATGAGCACTGTTAGTCCAGTCAAAGATCTACGGTTCTTCTGGCTCTGAGCCTATAACATGCCAAAACCCCATATGTTATTCACTCATGACAACACAACACACACTTCAGCCCAGAGAGAGGCACCTGCTGTGACCGTAGCTCCAGGTGCTCTCATTTATTGGTTTTCTAGCATGTTTTTGGTTTATATCTGTATGCTTTCTCTCTGCTCTCTCCACTTTTACTCATTGTTTTCTGTGGTGTTGTAGTTAAAGGGATAGTTCAAGCACAAATGAAAATCTGGTCATTATTTATTTATTCTCATGCCTTCCAAACAAGGATAATGTTATTGGAGATTTAGAAGAATATGTTCCATACAATAAAAAAAAAAAAAGAAGAGAGATTAAAATCTGTTTAAGGAATAGTTTACCCAAAAATGAAAATGTTGTCGTCATTTAGTCACCCTCAAGTTCCAAACCTATGAACTTCTTTGTTCTGCCGAACACAAAGGAAGATATTTTAAAGTAGGGGAAAAAAATACTATGGAAGTCAATGGTGCACGGCCAAAAACAGCCTACAAACTTTTTTCAAAATATCTTCCTTTGTATTTGGCTGAACAAAGAAATTCATACAGATTTGAAACTACTTGAGGGTGAGTAAATGAAAAAAAGGTACTGTATGTTGGATTGACACCGAGTGGTTGAACTAGGTATTGCAATTCAAACTCAAAATATTGGAGATGTTTTTTTTTCACCCGGCCCCTACTATTCAGACTTGAAGCACATGCAGGTTTCCAAATTGAAGACAGCAACTAGAACGAGCACACACTACTGACCTTGTGATTGGGAGATAGATGGAGGGTGGCGCTTCAGACCAAAACAAAACATGACAACATAAACATCAGTTGAGGGCTGCAACTGTGCTTTTTAAATGAGAATATCCAGGCTGTACTACTGTCAGCGATATGAGTACTTGAAATTAACATGTTTTCTTAATGCCCGTTGAACATAAGAGACATTTTATGATTATTACAATACATTTCTTTAATACGGTTCCTATTCATTTTAAGTTCCAATGCCTGAAGCTTATTAAAAGTTTGCTTTTGAAATAAATCTCCTGAAGGCAAATTAAAAAATTTGATTAAAAAAAAAAAAAAAAATCAGTAAAAACAGTAATATTGTAAAATATTATTACAATTTAAAATAATCAATCCTCCAGTCGTAATTATTTACCTTACTGCACATTTCGCCAGTTTCAAAATGAAATGTCTAGAGAGTAGCACTTAAACTTAAACTGTTTGTATTAGATGGTATACATATTGCAGTGTTTTTATATAATGCTGCTCAAGGTATGTCTGTGGTCGTTCAGAATTCAAATATCCAGCTAGTGTCGCTAAAGATTAATGCTTCTTACCCGATAGTGTTAACAAAAAGCAAAAGTAACATAAAACGTATTCACTGATGCAGCCATGCTATTTCGTTTTACTGCCTCTAGTGTTCATTACAGAAAACTGCAGCAATTCGTATTTATAGGTACGCTTTTTCAGTTTTGTAGAAATATATAAAGAGGCACGTATTTCCAATGAGCCTGAGTTGCACATCATCCTTCAGAAATTATTCTATTATGCTGATTTGCTGCTCAAGAAACATAATATTCTTGTTAATGTTGAAAGCATTTAGCAGTTTTTTTTTTCTTTTGGAAAACAATACATTTTGTATAATTGCTTTGAGAAAATGTATATAATTGTTTTGTGTATTAGCATGTTGCTAACATGCAAAAACACACAACATGCAAATATTTGGCTAAAAATTAATACATTTTAGGAGTGATTGATTCATTTTTGTATATATATGTATATATATATATATATATATACTTGTACATTTTCTCTTGAATATTTATTTAAAATCTGAATCCATTGGTATAAATTGAAATTGTACACATTACTTTAGATGTATAGAAATAAAAAATTGTAGATTTTGTTTTATGCACATGCACGTGCGCACACGTACAGTGTGTTATAATATCTCACTCTCTTCACTGCTCCTCCTCTGCCCTCCACAGGGGCTTTTCACAGGCACTTCACACTCCATAGTGTCTAATGGAATTCAGCCTGCCAGTGTCTTTAGAGCCAAGTTAAAGTCTACCCAGACTGTCCTTAAAGCATCCTGTTCAATCCTCACAGAGAAAGAGAGGGAGATATATTGTTAAGTGAATCTCATAAAACCTGTCAAGAACATGACCAGGTCACCACAACATCAAACCAATAAACAGCTTGTACAGATGACTCTCTCTCAGATCTTCACATTTAATTTAGGACATTACATTTTATTTTTATTCAGCATTGTGTCATTACTGTGTCATTACTGCATCAGAACCACTGATTTCTTAAGAAGAATAGTTTATTATATTATATTATATTATATAAGTGGTCTGAACTTTCTTTTTAGTTAATGCATTAACTGAAGATAAGTAATGCAACATAATTGTAAAGTGTTACCAGATATTCCCATGATAAATAAATACATGAAAAGATGAATAAAATAAATAAATCCAAGTAAAAAAGGATTTTTCAGATTACTATGAAAATTTATTTTTTTTGTTCTCCAAAAAAGTATTTATTCTTCATTGTCGTCTTATTATTAATTTCGTAATCATTATTGTCATCATTTATTTATTTATTTTGGAGTAAAATGTGCCCTGATCTTGTATGTTGAGATTCATTGTGATTCTTTTAAGCTAATAACAGACAATCCTAACACATTCTTTAGAAAAGTTAAAATCAGTACCATGTGACATGTAATCACGTGACCATATTTTACTTCATTTTGATTGTATGCTAACCATTGGAAACTCAAGGTCCAAGTGTTTTTTTTAACATACATGTGCATAGCTGTTGCAGCTTGTGTGTCAGTGTACATATGTGTGTTTTGTGGAGGTGGGGTGTATACAATGCTATTGGGGCAGGGAAGGGGTGTGTGGGGGTGAAAGTGTGGCCCCTCTGTCATTGGCTCTGAGCCTAATGTCACATTATGCGTCTCATTGTGTCTTTGTGATGCTGAGGAGTATAAATACAGCCCTCTCAGTGTTCACACACACACTTATTCCCTCTGCAGACCTACGAACTGAGTTCTCAGAAATAGAAGCTGCTTCTTAGATTGACTTTTTGAAAGAAAAAGTTTGCGCAATTGGATTGTTCTTGAGAAGATCGCAAGTTCTCAACCAAGACTTTGCGGAAACAACTTTAAGATGGATTCTGATGCAAGCTCCACATGCAGTCGGTCTTCTTCACCCGAGCTGGCAGTGGACTCCAGCTTTTTCTCCAACAAGGTGTTCCAAGCGTACTGCGCAGACAGAGAAACAGGACTTCCCAGGTCTGAAAAAACACCACAGAGCACTGGATCTGGTGGAAAGAGCTGCCCACGAGCTGATCTCTCCAAAGACGACCTGCAAGATCTAAGACTCAAAGTGAACAGCCGCGAGCGCAAACGCATGCACGACCTCAACCAGGCCATGGACGGGCTCCGAGAGGTAATGCCCTACGCACAGGGCCCATCCGTACGAAAGCTGTCCAAAATCTCCACCCTGCTCCTTGCTAGAAATTACATCCTCATGCTGTCCAGCTCTCTGGAGGAGATGAAGAAGCTAGTAGGTGATGTTTATGGTGCCAGCAGTCAGAGTCACTCGGCTAGACGGGTTCTACCACCAACTACGGCTGCTCCGGCATCCCAGCTGCCTCTGCTCTCGCTTGCCCCATCTCTGCACTCTCTGGTGGGCAGCACTTCCCAGCACGCACCAGCGGTGGCCCAAGCCCCTCATTCTACACCCTCGGCTGGGTATTTGGGTTTCCCTGCTCCACCTCTTTCCACCCTGCTGAAAGACCCTCTGCATCTCTCCAGCAGCTACAGGCATTTTCCCGGCATGCCTTGCCCCTGCTCTCTCTGCCAGCCTCTCCCTGCTTCCACAGCTAGCCTGCACAGCCTTTCCATGGGGAAGTGATTCAGGCGAGGGCCAGGCTCCAGGCTGGAGTAGGCCAAAGTTAAAATATGGACTTAAGGAGAACTGAAAGCATCTGGATGTGTTTAGATGTGTTGTAAACTTTGTAAATGCCCTGTACAGAATTTATTTTCAAACAAGCTGCTGCTATTTTTTTATATCAAAGAATGTTTTGTAGCGTTTTTAAATAGTCACTGTTTGAACATGTGCTTGTATGTTCTTTGTAGCAAAATGGCAATTGAAAACGTATAGTTTTGTTTCTTAAATTAAACATCTATTATAATGAAAAATGCCCCAATTTTTCAGTGTCTTTATTTGAACATTTAAACAATCTGTATTATTTCAGTGCACTTAGGAAAACAGTCATATTTAAGTATTCGAGAGAAACTTTTAGCAAAAGAGACTTTAAAGTTCATTCAAGCTCAAACCCATGACCTTGGTGTTGCAAGCATCAGACTTTACTAGTTTAGATCTATTCACTTATGTTTAACACATTTTATTTCACAATTCTAATAATTCTATATATATAATTCTTTAACATGAAGGTCTGTATTTTTATTTTATTTTATTTACTGTAGTATGCATTGCATCTATATAAAATAATGCACCATTTTACTCAGAGTAGATTTTAACTGTCAATTACCCTATTTTAGTACTTTTTCACCCTATACTCTCAGACATAAAGGCACACAAGCTGTCACTTGGGCGGTCTCTTTTGAAAAGGTACATGTTTGTTCCCAAAGGGTCCATTTTGGTACCTTAAAGATACACATTAGTACTTAAAGTGTACATATTTGAACCTATAGATACAGAAGTGTACCTTTTAAATATTTCATGAACAATTACTAAATATGAATAAAAAATGTCTTACAACCCATCTTAATTTAAATAAAGCTAATGTAAATATGAAATAATGAGGTGATAAAATGAAAAAAAAAAAAAAATGGCAGCTGCTCATCTGTTCTGAAATCATGTGTCAATGTTTGTATGTGTCAGTGTGTTTCATGATATATATGAATATAAAATGAGTCCATATGTTTTCATCCAGCACCATTACCGCAATATTGCCTGCACCATGTTTATGTTTTTAGCATATGCTAACAAACATGGGCATCATTTCTGCCTGCTATAAAACGCTGCCTTTGGACTGAACCATCTGTACCAAGACTAGTTAATATATGAAAAAGAAAGGCAGCCAGACCGCTTGGAGCCCGGGGCCTACTCTCACCCATCAATCAGAGAGACAGAGACGCAAGCTGTCGCCAGGTTGGCGCGTCAGCATTGTGCAGCACACGCAGGGGACGGCCAGCGCTTCTTTTCATGTTAGTGCAGGAAGATTTGTCACTGTCCAATAAAGCTGTGATCATATTCAGGCCGTCCTTGCTAGGAGTCGTTTTCATGAGAGGCTCTGACAGCTGTTCACCCCATCATTTGTTAGCTGGAGAGATCATTTGACTTTTTGGATCTTCTGATATGACCAATGGTTAGAAATGGTGTGCACTAGGTGTGAAATATTGGGCACAATGGAGTCAGAAATATACCAGGACTCAGCATAAAAGTGACGAAATGCACTTTGAAATGTATTATGTTGGTAGCAAATTCCACTGTTTGGTTTCTTATTATTGATTATTTATAGAAATTGATCATTTTATTTAACTTTGCATTAAATTGATCAAAAGTGACATTTATAATGTTTCAAAAAAGTTTTTCTAGACTTTCTATTAATAGTAGAATCCTGAATAAAGCATATCATGGTTTCCACAAAAATATAAAGCAGTACAACTGTTTTTAATAATAGTATATCATGTTTTTAGAAGCAAATCAGCATATTGGAATGATTTTCTGAAGGATCATGTGACAATGAAGACTTGAGTAATGATGCTGAAAATCTAGCTTTGCTTCATCGGACATTCACGTTATTACTCGTTTACTGTACGCAGTGCAGCCTTGGTAAGCAGAATATATTCCTTAATAAGCATTAAAAAAATCTTACCATCCCCAAATTTCGAAGGGTGTGCAGTCAATAAGATAAAAATTTTACATTTACTCTGCATTTAATTAAAGCATGTAAAATAAATGCATATAGCTTCACCAAGCACTAAAATTCAGAAACAAGGGCAACATAATGAAGTAATGAAGTTATCGTATCGTTACAGTAACTCATAATGAAGTTCAAGTTTACCCTAATGCACTAGAAGTCAGGCAGGGCATTCTTGAGAGGAATAAATCAGAAGTATTTCAGTAACATGTACAGTAATATTTTACTTTTATTTATATTAATTCATTTAAGCACATGCTTTTATCCAAAGTGTCTTATAAAAGAGGAACAAAGCAAGCTTTTTAGATACAGAATACTTTTTAGATACTTTATTCAGATACAGAAGCATACACTTACACTTATTTCCCCAAAGAATAATTTTTGAGACCAACTTTTTTAAAATATGAAGAGGCTTTTGCGGAATGGAAATGTTCCATGAATTTGAAAGGTTCTTATTCGAACCATAAATGGCATTAAGGAACCTTTATTTTTTAAATTGTGTTTAATAATTGTGCCAGTGCTCTGTATGTAAAATGCTGCAATCCAAAGCGTTTTGTGCTTGAAATCTTAATTTGTGTGAAATCCTTTTATAAACACACACACACACACACGCAGTTTGAGACTGTATTTCTCAAGAGCTAAATCAAGCGTGAAAAATACACATTTCTCCTCACAGGAATCCCGGCCCGACAACTGAAAGATCAGAGGAGAGATGAAGAGATGTGTCTCCTCTCCTCTTCTGCTCTCCTCCCTCTCTCTCTCACCCTAAATGGAGGAAGACAATAGCACTCGCTCCGAGCACAAAGAGAGGGTGCAGGGGGCAGCCCGTAACACAGCCCCCTCTTTTTGTGTGTTTTTTCTTGATGCGGTAACCGGCCCGGTCGGCCTGCAGAGGGCCCTGACACTCCAACTCCAAACACAAAGGCCCTTACCTCCTTATTTATGGGCCCATTGACAGCGCTAAAGAGCTCCTGTCAGGGGCCTGCTCACAGTCAGCTGGTGAACGTCCCAGCGGGGGGAGGCAGCTGCCATCCTGCCTGGAGAAGAAGCTCCCTCTGTGGGTTCCCGTGTCCCTGTGGCCCCCCTGAGTCAGGGCCCCCCTTCCAGGTCCCAGGCACAGGTGGGTATGGGAAGCTGAACACATTGTGGGGATTACTGGGAGCTGTGGCCCGGCCTGCTGCACAGGGATAATTAGACACATTGACTTGTGCAAAGCTGGTGTTTCCTGATTGGGGGCAGATGGTAACGGTCCATGGAGAGATAACAGCAGGGTATGTATCTGTATGTGAATGCTTGTTAGGAAAACTTAGAGATACATAGGCAAGCATATGAACATATGTAGGTTTTTCTAATATATTTTTGAAAATAGTCTCTTATGCCATGCACTGTATATTATTTTTTGTTTGTTTGTTTCTTTAATAAAAAAAAGTAATATTCAGAAGTGTTATTGCAATTTAAACTAAAAATATATTTATCAAATAAATGTATTTAATTGTTAAAAAATACTGTATCATCAGTGAAATTGTGAAATATTATTATAAATATTACTATAATTGAATTTACTATAATTTTCTTATTAAA
>JAUMHP010000063.1:19987222-20009577 GCA_032361065.1 Enteromius trimaculatus
TATCTATCTATCTATCTATCTATCTATCTATCTATCTATCTATCTATCTATCTATCTATCTATCTATCTATCTGCTAAGATACAATATTACTAAAGCTTGAAATATATATATATATATATAAAAATAAATATATTTAAATATCTATCTATCTATCTATTTGTTTCTCTCATTTGTTCCCTCTCTTGTTCAATCTATCTATCTATCTGAATTCTACAAGTCTGTACACAACAAACATTCACATACAACCCAATAATAAATGTTAATTGGCATAGAATATTTCAAGCCTCTGGGTTTTCCGATGACTAATAGTTTCATCTTTGCACACACTGACAAGAAAGTCAAACTGTTTTCCGGACGTCATCTCACACGTATGAACACCATGCTGTTCCTTCCTTACCGGTTGCCTGTGTATTGCATCTGCTCTTGACTCAGAAATGGATATGGCAGCTTTCAATCACTGGTGAAATATTTTTTCTCTACAGAACTCTATATTGTGTAGTTCCTCATTTGATATTGCCAATCTAGCTAAAGTAGCTCAGGTTTAGCAGTGCATGCGGTGGAAAGACTTGGGGTTAGTCATACACAGAAACAATCTGAAGGACTGAAAAGCAGTCCTGAGGTGAAGCTTGCCATATGTCTGAGGAGGAGGAGTTTTATTAAAAAATAATCGAGTGAGGTGACAACACTGGAGACACATTCATCCAGTCGCACACTATCTAGCGCACATTAAGAATCTACAGAGGAAGCATGCAACTTTTATTCTGACTCTATTGAATTCAAATTGATCCATCTCTATTGTGTCAGAGTTTATGGGAAATAAAATGTCAGAAAATTCACTACCCCCTCAGGACCTCTACATAGTGGCTTCACTTGAACAAAATATATTACTCTGTTGATTGCAAAACAAATATACATATAACAATGTGGGTAACTTATACACAGCATGCATGATACAATATCATGCTTGCATCAAATGCCAAGCAATGTTTCTAAAATTGATTTTCCAATCATAAATCACTTCCATTTAGAGAACTCAAATTCAACATGTGACCTGCAGCCTGAGAGAGCTAACAGAAAAGTATTATTCATTATCTGTGGCTTCGGGTTTTAGCGTGGTTTTTAGTGTTAGTTTAGTTGTTGCTAGTTTTTAACACCGATATGCAATTAATTAATTAATTAAATAATTAAACGTAATTATGTAATGACCAATTTAAGATTAAACATGGGTGGTATTCGAAATCACAGCAACCTCTTCTATCGACATTACATCCCAAATCTTTTTTCACTTCTTAGCATGCATGATTAATTAAAATTTATATTTGAATGAAGGAGGCAGATTTGTGGAGTGTAACAGATACATTCACTTTAATTAACTTAGCATGCTTTTATCCAAATCAACTTACAAATGAATAATACAACAACTTGCATCCAAGAGGCAACATGAGAATAGTAATTAAAACGCAATCACATTCAAAGTTTAAAATAAAAAATAACTCTTATTCTATTAGTGCGACGCATCATATCTCTGGGGAGAAAACAGAAACTACTACTTCGAGGCTATTTAGTTCATTCTAAGATATTTCACTATTATAGCTATGAAATATTGAATTAGCCTATTATGCTGAAAGAGTTCAACATGCAAAAAAAGTTTGAAAATAATTCACCAAAGAAATATGAAAAAGACAGCATCAGAGCCTGTGAAAGATCACCATATCTAGATATAATGATGATGAAAGATGTCTGACCATTGCAATAAATGGGTGATATAGTTGCAGAACAAGTATTAAATATCTGTCTTGAATTCTTTTATAAATAGAAAGACAAGAACACTGGCCACCAAGAGTGAAAATGTCAATAAAATTCAAAGGATATCAGCGTAAAATATATGATTTTCCAATGCTGCCACCTTAAAAAAAATCATCAAAATGTACTGTGGTTTAGGCTTATGTGGACATTCATCATGAATTACCATGTTTTTGAACACATGCAGGACAATATCATGGTTTTGTGTTCAGTACTATGGTAATTATATCAAACAACCATGATATTATCATCACTTTAACGACAGGCCCCCGGTACAACGTGCGCGCGCCGCGTACTTCCAGAACGCAGCTCTCTGATTGGTCAGACGCTCGGAAGTGCGTCACGGGATAACAACATGTCCGCGTTCATTTGAAACAGTATAGTGTGCTCAGTCGGTTTTCACTGCATACTTTGATGTGTTTGTATGTTGGGCTCAACGAGCAGGCGATTGCAGAGGGAGAGACATCTGTCAAAGGGAAGGACCGCACTCCAGGACAGGAAGCTCGACTATTTATTATTAGCAGGTGATTTTTCGAGCGGATGTTGTTAGCAGTAGCGCCGCTTGCTAATGCTGACAGGATGACAGACCCACTGCAATATAAAAAGTTGTGTGTTTTACATCAAACTTTGTAAATGTTGTTATTCGTTACAAAATATAACAACAGCTAAGAGGTCTTGTGCAGTGTAATACGTGCATTTATTAAAATTTTTCCTAGCAATCAATTAAATGAAGAATTAATAGCTTAGCTTAACTAGTATAACTGTCACTGATACATGATACTGGATGAAATCGCCAGTAAATGATTTATATTTGCTTGCAGCGGAAAGAATATAAAGCAACAGTGGACAGTTGAAGTGCATGAAAGATGCTGATAGATTCCGGACGAATAGAACTAAAGATTTATTTGTGTGTGAAGATAAAGATGGATGGACAGTGAGAGGGAAACTTGCGGTATATGTCTGGTTTAAACAGAGAAAGAAAGACATGGACAAAAATATTATATAACAGTATTTTATGTAATATCTTAAGAGATTAACTTTGTTATAACAGCTGGAACTAAATAAACTTAAACTAATATAATAATATATTTAATATAATATAACAGTATATAATACTAAAATAAGGTAAACAAATGCTCAAAGCGTGTGTGCTATTATTATGCTACATACAAATATATACTCTAAAAAGGGACTCACATAGTGCTCTCAAATCACAATATTTTCCAAAATAAAAGTATTTGTTTACTCAATATGCATGCGTGCTGTGTTTATTATGTATGTATAAATACACACACACTTACAAATATGAATGTGTGTATATATATTAAAAAAAGTTATTTTATAATATTAAATGTGTATATATATATATAAATATAGACATGTAAATACATACACAAATATTTGTACAGATTAAAATCTGTACTTTATGTCTGTGTATTTATCTATACATAAACACACACACACATATATATTATGCAAACCAAAACTTTTATTTTGTATGCGATTAATCGCAATGAATCATGTGATATGACTAGTCAATGCATAACACAGTGGTTTGTTTTTCACAGAAATAATGCTGATATTGGGAACTCATGTCGCACGTCTGTGAAGAGAGAGCCACAATGATAGCCGCAGGCGAATTGCAGTCGTTTGTCCCGTTCGGTCGTGAGCACTGCAAAAATCACCCGAATGCCGTGAATCTCCAGCTGCGGCAGCTCCAGCCAGCCTCTGAGCTCTGGTCCTCTGACGGGGCGGCTGGACTCGTGGGATCCCTTCAGGAGGTCACTCTACATGAGCGTGAGAAGGTAGGTTGTTTTTGACTGTGTTTCTATAATATTTTTTTCTTATAATATATTATTTCTATAACATAATAAATATTTTAGCAGTCTCGGACTGTTCTCAATTAAAAAACTGCATGCTTTAAGTATGATTGTGATGTGATTGCTAGGAGCGCTGGCACCTGAGGAAGGGAACTGCTCCTTATGAGGTTGAATTTGAGGAGGAGCTGTATGTGGCTGGAAACATGGTCATATGGAGTCATGGCAGTAAGAATCAAGCCTCATATGTGTACAAGGCCTTCACGGTGGATAGCCCAGTTCAGCAGGTACTGTCTGCAAATAAATGATGCTAGACATTTTCATTGAACAAACCTCACTGTTTTGGACCATTTTATATAGTGTGAAAAATACAGTAATTGCCAGTTGGCTTGGTAGTTTTGTATGCAATGCAAAATACATTTTTTATGTGCTTAAAAGGTCTTTGGGGTTGTTGTATTGAATGTTGTAAGAATAACTTTTCATGCTTACAATAATAGTATAATACAGAAGTATAATATAATTTTACTCCTTGTTTTACAGGCTCTGTGGTGTAATTTCACTGTCCCTCAGTCTAAAAAAGACGGTAAGGTTTGTATATATATTTTTATGTGGTGTTATATTTACTTTATGTTTCCACACAAAGTAAAAAAAGGAAAATAAAATAACATATTTTATTAGTAGTATAATGAATTAATTTTATTTTTCCAATTTCCGTCTAGTTATTAATTTTTCATTTTTAATGTATTTTTTACTTTTTTTTTGCCATTTAAATATTTCATTTATTACTTTTATTAGTATACAACTTTTTTTTTTTTTTAATTTAGATATTTATCATGATTGATTGAATTCGTATTTTTTTCTTGCATTTGAATTGCTTTGTCTGTTGTCATTAGCAACTATATGATGCTAAATGTTGTTTCTAGAATTTTCTTTTGTTGCTTTTGATTAATTGTTTTCCCCATGATCTTCAGTAAAGGACGTTGTGGAAAAGACGGTGTGTATCGTCCAGAGCACCTGCGTGAACATCCACAGCATGAGTGGGAAAGACTTCATATCTCCACTCCCATTCCAGGTCAGAACGCTTGTTGTCTGTATCTGTTGAGTTTCTCCACAGTACATCTGTTATATGTGACCCCGGACCACAAAACCAGTATTATGATGCACGGGTATATTTGTAAGCAATAGCGTTGTATGGGTCAAAATGATTGATTTTTCTTTTATGCAAAAAAGCATCAGGACATTAATTAAAGATCATTTTCCATGAAGGTATTTTGTACCATAAACATATCACAACTTAATATATGATTGGTAATATGCATGGCTAAGAACACCCTCAGATTCAAGATTTTTAAATAGTTGTATGTCGGACAAATATTTATTTATTGATTTACTCCGCTTTCAGTTGATTTATAATTCTCAATTTAAAAAAATTGACCCTTATGACTGGTTTTGTGATCCGAGGATCACATATGATGGACTCCTCACTTACAAATCTGGTTTAAATATCTGTATCAGCCATGTGTTTTTGGAGGAAATTTTCCAGCAGAGCCATTGTCATCGGTGGGTGTAAGTGCCATCAGGGATTTTTTTTTCAGCCTGACTGTCTTTTTTAGCAAAGTGACTGACGATGTGTGGTAGTTGTCTGTTTCGTGAGGCATAATGGGTTATTTGGCACGTGGACAGGAAAGGGGGGGCGGCTTGGTTTCAGTAACAGTATTTAGACAGCACAATTTACAGTTCTGGCTAATGCTGGCTTTATTTTACATGAGCATATTCTGGCATGTTGCCCCAGAGGCTTTTCCTCAACATTTTAGACATATGCATTTATAATGTTGGCAAGACAATCAGGGGACAGGAATTGAGAGCCTGAAAGTCTCTGATGCAGTGCAAGGCACTAGTTTTTCCATAATGGAAAAATGTTTGTTGTTTCATGCATTATAATACCTTTAGCTTTAACCTTTAGCTGTAAAATGCTTTTAACCTTCAGCTAAAAAAATAACTTGTGATCATTCCTTTTTCTCCCGATGAACTATTCCTGGATTTCATTCGTAGGTCTCTGCCCTCTGGTCGACAAAGTTTGGCCTTCTTTTGGAGCGCAAAAATATTACAGTTGATGGCCACATGAGCCCTATCAGGTATGCTCGATAATTGATTAATTCTATATTAAAATGTCAGTAGTGTCAATGTTAGCGTTTGACTGCTGTAAAGAAACGCTTGTGTAATGTGAATATGGTTCTTTATCAGGGAGCCTCTCCCGACTCTGTTCAGCATGCTGCATCCGTTAGATGAAATCGCTCCTGTTGTTTGTAAGTCCACTGGTAAGACACCTAAGACTTATTTAGATACAATATTAATATTTATTAATATTTTACATTGCATTTTACATGACAACTTTTTATTTTAATTAGAGATAATTTCTTAGTAATTTACTTTAAATTTTTGAAGTTGTTTTTCTTTTTCTTTTATTATGTATTTTGGTTTCTGTGATTTTAGTACTTTAACTGAAACTTCATTTATTTAATTTAGTTGCCAAGGCAACATTTCAAAATTTATCTGAAGTTTTTCTTCCTTTGCTTTAATTTTGTTTTTTCAGCTTTATTTTACAATTTAATGTTTAATTGTGTTAATTAAAGCATTAAGTAGGCTTTTGTACATTACCGGTCAAAAGTTTGGAAGATTTTTAATATTTTAATCAAGGCTGCATTTATTTGATACAAAGTACAGGAAAACTGAAATATTGTGAAATATTATTTCAAAGTAAAATAATTTTTTTTTATTTTAATATACACTAATTTATTCCTGTGCTGATCCTTCAGAAATCATTTGAATATGCTGAGTTATTTTCAGTGATGGAAATTGTTGTGCTGTTTATTTTTTTGGAACATGTACTTTTTTTAAGGATTCTTGAATGAATTAAATGTTAAAAAAAAAAAAAAAAAAGAAGAAGAAGAAAAATAACATTTATTTTAAATAGAAGTCCTAACAATATACACTACCATTCAAAAGTTTGGGGTCAGTAAATTATTATTATTATAATTTTCTTTATTTGAATGGAAATAAATTGTATGTACTGTATAAATGGTAAAAATATTTTACAATAATGTTTTTTTCCCTGTATTAAATCATAGCCTTGATAAACATAAGAAACATCTTTAAAAAAATATTTAAAAAACTTACTGTTTCCGAACAGTATAGTGTATATCTGAGATTAATTATGGTGCATTTAGTACTTTTAAGTCATTTCTTTCATATTAGTGACTATGCAGGTAGCTTAATGCAAGTAATATATAATAATGTGTCACCGCATACAAAATAAACTTACGATGGTCTCAGATAAACAGATGTTTTCTTTAGTAGAAGGACTGTATTTTTTTTATTTGATTCTCTTCATGTTGTTTGCGTCAGTAAGAGTCAGACTGACGCTCACGTAATTCAATTTAAACCATGTATTATTTCCTAATAAATCTACTGGCCAACTGGTCGTAAAGTTTTCTTATTGACTTGACCAAAACCATACATTTGGCACTTGGAAAATGTTAGTCTTGGACAATGGGAAAAACCATTGAATTAACTTTATAGTAATGACTTGGATGTGTTGTGGTTCTCTGGACTTTTGACCTTTGCCATATTTTAATGTTCTTGTTGTTCCCACTCGTTGGTCCAGGTCTGTTTGAGTCCCGTCTCCAGTATGTTTCAGACAACGCTCTGAGAGTAGTGTTCACCTGCCACGAGCCCTCCATTATCATGACGTACGACACACAGCAGTGCACACACACCGTCTGGACCCTGCGCAAAGTCACACCAGAGGTATGTTTGCATCACTCAGACATTATGAAATACATACCTTATTTTTTTGTTTGTTTGTTTTAGTGATTAAAGCATGACATTTTACTTTCTACTTGTTTAAAAATGTAAATCATACATATAAACATTTAGTATAGAATGTTGATGTGCGCTTTTTAGGAGCAGACCACAGTGTTAAAGTGTCCAGACCAGCCTGGGCCGGTTCACACACCCAATGCGGCCCCCAGCTTCCTTAGCACCCACCTGAGAAACGTGACCCGGCTGGATTCGCCCGCTTCGCCCTTACACTGCCATGCCCTGCATAACCAGAGCCGAATCCCCGCCTCCCCGGGTCTGCACTCACGTGTTCACTCACCCAGCATTTCTAACATGGCAGCTCTCAGGTATGTCTATGAAGGAGCTTATTGGATATGTTTGGAATATCATACAATTCATGTTTTTTCTGTTGAATGTGGGTACAAGGCGAAAAGGGTTTAACCAAAAAAATAACGTGCAATACTTCTTTAAATTGTTGTTGTTCAGTGTAATGATCTTGTCAGGCGTATTTACAACAAAATCCCATGTATGACACATACTTTCACCTCTAATGTAATAATACTAATATCCTAGGTTTTACCTATTTGTCAGTAAGATGGTTTTTCTAATTTAAAACACAATAAAAAGTAATATGCTTTCTTATTCTTTTAGATATTTTAACATGCACCAGTCATATTCAGCATGTTGACTGAATTTTTACATAAATATTTTGTTACACTGAATGACTTTTTATTCCTTATTTTATACCTTAAATGTAGATGCTTTATAAATTAAAATGCTTTCATATTAATGATTTATTTTACATGACCTTATTCTGCATCCCTTATCCTACTCAATATCTAAACTTAACAACTACAAAAGGCAATTTTTACAGATAAAGTTTTTATATTTCTTATATATTGTTTTTTCCACTAATTACTCTTGTTAATTTTTGTTAATTTTTTTTTAATTTTAAGGTCACGGGTGGTCGTATCAGCAGTTCACTGCATATCGTACTGTGTATGACTCTGTATGTGACAAATAAAATTTGATTTTGAATTTGATTTTCCTAACTAACTAATAAGCAGCAAATGAGGAAATTATGAAGGGAAAATTAATGGTGAATAAGTATTCCCTATTCTAAAGTGTTACCAAAGTTTTATGTAAAGCGTTGATTTATATTCAAAGGTTTGAGGTCAGTAAGATTTATTTTTTGATAGAAAATGTTTAGTCCCAGCAAGGACACATTAAATTGATGGGTTTCTAGATGTTTCTAATGTTGCTAAAAATTCTATTTCAAATTAATAAAAAAAAATTCTATTCATCAAATAATATTTAAAAAAAACAAAAGTTTTTGCAAAAATATAGATTTTGAACATTGATTATAATAAGAAATGTTTCTTGAGCAGCAAGTTTGGATATCGCAATGACTTCCGAAGATCATGTAACACAAGACTGGAGTAATGATGTAGAAAGTTCAACTTTAATAAATAAATAAATACATTTTTCAACAATATTATAAATTCTAATAATACTTGACAGTTTTGCCGCTTCAGCAGTTTTGATCAAATAAATGCATTTGGTGAACATTAGTGCATGATTTTTGTAAGGCGTGTTATTTTATCTGTGATTTGCAAATATTAAAAAGATTCTATAAAAATAACATTTTTCAAGTCCAAATGTGCTCTTTGGTCTTGCCTTATTAAGTCGGGCTCACTCGCCGGGCACTGCAGCGCCCTCTTTCTCCGGAGCTCAGCGCTTCAACATGTCCTGCCACACGCCGTCCCCACGCGGCCACAGCATCCTGGCCTCACCCAACAGCACACTGAACGAAACGGCCTTGCTGCCCGAGATGGAGCCCATTCTACCAGACCTCTGCATTGAGCAGCTGTGGACAGAAACCAGTGCTATCTCCAGGTGGACTGAGCCTCACCAGTTTCCATATTCTGTGTTCATTAGCCAAGAGCGTGTAGTTACTGTTGATGTTTGTCCTCACGTCTGTGTTGTGCAGGGAGAAGGGCTGCCAGGCCTCTAAAGTCTTCATCACCTCTGACCTGTGTGAGAACCGGTATCTGTGCTTCCTGGTCGAGTCCCACCAGCAGCTCAGGTGAATGTGTGGCTTATTAAGTTTTACTTCTACAGTAATAGGATAGATCACTTTGGTTTCTTGGTGTTTAAAGGGTTAGTTCACCCAAAAATGAATATTCTGTCGTTTAATTACTCCATTACGTTCCAAACCCATAAGACCTCCGTTCATCCTGGAAACACAAATTAAGAATTGATGAAATCAGAGAGCCACTGACCCATCCATAGACAATAATACAGCTGAAATGATCCCAGATCCAGAAATGTAGTAAAAGCTCAGTCCATGTGACATCAGTGGATCAACTTCAGTTTTACGACGCTAGGAGAATTTCTTTTTTTTTTTTTGTGCAGTGTCACATGGATCTGGGATCATTTCAGTTGTGTTGCTGTCTATGGAGGGTCAATGGCTCTCTGATTTCATCAAAAATATCTTAATATCATCCGAAGATGAGCAAAGGTCTTATGGGTTTGGAACGACATGAGGGTGAGTCATTAATGACAGAATTGTCATTTTTGGATGAACTAACCCTTTAAAGCTTTAGCGCTTAGTTGCATCTGTTTTGTGTGTTGTTTGCAGGTGTGTAAAATTCCTCGAGAGCAATGAAACTTCTCAACTGATATTTGCATCAGTGACCGTTATCACCGCAAAAGATGCTGCCCCTCTTGCGGTGAGTTTTGGCAAAATGTTTTCTGTATCTTCATGAGAGGAAATATTTGTTATATAAATGTTATAGAGTAGGGGTGTAACGATTTGTGTCATAAATTATATATACACCTTCGGGGGGTTATTACATGTTCTCTGACCTCTGACTCGACATATGACACAGCTTACGTCATACGACCAATCAGAAGTCAGCCAAGAAGCTGGAACTCGACGCGCTTGGACGCACATATGGCCGTTGCCGGAAGTCAGTTATTTAGATGATAATTTTAAAACTAGAAATAGCTTTGCTTAAAAAAAACCTTTGGTCTGGTTTAGAGGACATGTGATTAAATTTTTCTTTTTTGGGTGAACTATTATTTAAGTTATCGAAATAAAACTGTAAAATCAGTGTATTAAGTGTTGCAAATTTTCCAGTTAGAGTCACATTATCAATCCATTGCGATCAGATCTTGCTGCTTCCTATTATGATGAGGGATTTACAGTGTTTAAATAATCGTGGTGCATGCAAATCTCTAACACCAACTATAAGTCTCTTCCTCTTTTCTTCCTCTTTCACCTTTAAATTTAATGTTCTCTTCCTTTCTTCAAAGGACATTCACACCATGCTGGTGCTTGAGGCCAATGGAAGTCTGGTCTTGTACACAGGAGTCACACGGGTGAGACTTGATTTCATCTGCCGTTTTCACCTCTGAAATGACATTATTAGTGGCCTGAATCATTTTTTTCACTTTCAGCTCAGTCTGACAATGCTGTAATATGCAGCGTGTCTGCCATGCATAGTTCTCTTTTATTAAAAAAGCCAAAGGCATCCGTGCATTACAATTTGCGCTCAAAGCCTGGTGCTAAGTCTAATACATCATCTCATTCCATCATGTTCCCCACCAATCACTAGAGATTTGAAAATTGGTTCCAGGTGAGTCACTCATATCTGGATGAGAGACTGTCATTAGTGCTGGAGAGAGTGCAAGGATTCTTTACAGGCGCACAGGATATCTGTTTATGCTGTTAGATTTATATAATGTATTAATGTCATAAGATGGTACTTACAGATGTATGCATGATTGATGTATAAAAAGCCCCTTTCTTCGGAGCACTGATGATGCTGTGTGTTTCAGATGTGGATGACTTACCTCGAACCAATTTTCTACTTCCAATTCTCTAGGGATTGCTTGAAAATATGATTGATAAAGGTGACCTATCCAACAGAATGCAAAGGCAACATCCCAGTGCTATCCAGTGTTATTTGTCATACATAATATAAAAATAGTGATTTGTAATACAACAGCCTTGCCCAATTACCCATTTCAGACATTCTCAGCTGTCAAATAAAATGAATCTAATAAATTGTGTATAAAACGATGTATGTATATGTCTGTGAATGTATATTAATTATAATATATTAGATATATTACCATACCTTTGCTAAGTATTAGTGAAATTAATTTAAATGTGTGAATTCTTAATATTTCATAAAACATAATATATCATAATAGTTTACATAAGTCTCTGGGGTATATTCATATCAGTAGCCAAAAATACATTGCTTGGGTCGAAATGATTGATTTTTCATGGAGATATTTTGTAAATTTCCTACCATAAATGTATTGAAACGTAATGTTTGATTAGTAATATGCATTGCTAAGAACTTCATTTGGACAACTTTAAAGGTGGTTTTGTCAGTATTTTTTTTTTTGAGCCCTAATGGTTGTATACTGGCCAAATATTGACCTTCTGATTAGTTCTATCATATTTTTATGTATCTAATATTTTATGTATGTTACAAAGAAATGACAACCTGAAAATCTTTGGTTTTTAGACATTCATGAATACCTTAAATAAAGAAAGTGAAAATATAAACTAATGAAAGAATCTTTACTGAATCACTGACCCAAATCGAACTTATCTGGATCCTATTTGGGTCTAACCTCTTTCAGTGAACGCTGACACACTGATATAAATAGACTAGCAGAATGTAGTTTAGGAAACACTTTTATGCTGTAGTGGCATGTAGTAGCCCAATACTTTACATACATAAAAATAATGAATTATTTTAATAATGAATTCATTATTAATTATTATCACCTTTGAAGTAATTCAGCTTTAGGTCTTTGGTAACACAAAACCATGATGTTTTAAGCTAGCAATAATCATGAATGCTTTGCTTCTAGGTCAGCAAAGTGTTTGTCCCTGGCCTTTTGTCTCCTACCTTCAGTGTGCAAAACCACCAGCCGCAGTTAAGCACCCCTCTGGAGAACATCAGCACCCCCGCAAGGGCCACGGTTCAGCATATGAGCCGACTGGAGGAGGTATTATAATGTGCTTATTGCAGGATTGTGTGTGTTTTATTGTAGCCGATTAGTGAAACACTAATTGAGTCATATATGTAAGACAAGACCGCATTCTTCAAAAGGACCCTTGATATTGTGTCTTAATGCTAATGACCATCAGCTTTGTTCCTACAAATGGATCGATATCAATATTAAATCACAGTAACATGGCCAGCTCCATTATTTTTCTTCTTAAACAACAAAAACAACTTTGATAATCTAATTGTGTGAAACAGAGATCAAGTAGTCCATATGAGTGATAGTATGCTTAATAAATTATTAATTGTACTCCCATATGAGTGTATTTATGGGTATTGAGTTAGAAGAGAAGTGCTTTTTAGAGCCATCATTTAACATGAAGTATTGCACTACTGATAAAAGCTTCTCTAGTCCCTGGAAATGTCTCCCAAAACCACAAACAGAATTTTATTTACTGCAGAAGTACATTAAGAGCAGGTGATGTGCTTCTGTGGACAAACACATTTCAACCACAGTTTGAACCTCTTTTACGATGGTTATTTTCTGCTAATAATGGTTAAGAGAGCTGCAAGTATCTTTTTATTTTTAAGCTTTCCATGCCTTTCGGGCCAGAGGAAGACTATTCTGGTTTCTTCCTATTTTTTTTTTCTCCATTTCTGTCACCACCTGGAGTTTGAGTTACATGCCACTGTTGTCTTTGGTTTGCTTAGTTGTAGTTTGAAAGACATTTAATGTAATAGTTCACCCAAAATTTAAATTGACTGTCAAGGATGCGGTGGAGTTTGTTTCTTCGTCAGGACAGATTTGTGGAAAGGTGGCATCAGTGGATCATCTGCAGTGAATGGGTGCCGTCAAAATAAGAGTCCGAACATCTGATAATCAGAGTAATCCACACTGCTCCAATCCAACAGTTAATGTCTTGTGAAGTGAAAAGCTGCATGTGTATATGAATGACATAAATCCATCAAAACATTTTTAACTTCCATTTATTGCTTCTGGCTAATATACAAATGTACACCCTTAATATTTCCACCCATAATAATTATTTGGCTGTTTTTATTAAATGAGAGGACCAAAGAGGAAGGAGTTTAGTTATAGATTAACTTTACATGGATTCGTTTTGTGCAAACATGCAGCTTTTTGATTTACAAGACATTCATTGATGGACTGGTGTCTTGTGGCTTGTATGTGACATTTTTGAACTCTCATGACGGCACCCATTCACTAAAGAGAATCCATTTGTGACCAACTGACATAATGCTAAATTTCTCACAATCTGCTCTGATCGTCAATGGTGTAAGAGTTATTACATTGTGAGTAAATGTTAATTTCTGCATGAACTATTTTTTTAATATTAATTAATATGACCAGTTTGAGTAGTCTTTAGCAGAGCTGCTTTATAGCTGAATCAAATATATTAATAATTAACCAATTTTGCGAAATCAACACAATGACTGCACTGAATTGCCATTGAACTGGCTTTAGCTGAATAACCACACTACTTCATTTGAGCTGCTGAATTTAACTAGTTTGTATAGCTTTACACAGTAATCTATTAAATCCAGTTTCTGCCACTGAATAAAAATGTAAAAAAGCTTATTGCTACTTTTAAGTCACAATTCTGACCCTTTTTTTTTTTTTAGAACTGTGTGGTACAAAGTCGCAATTCTGACTTTTTTTTTTTCTCCTCAAAATTGCGAGATAAAAACTTGCAGTTGCAAGTTAAAAAGTCAGAACTGCGAGATATAAACTTGCAATCGAGAGAAAAAAGTCATTTTTAATTGTAATATTTCACACAATTGTAAGCTATAAAGTCAGAATTCTGAGATATAAAGAACTAAACTGGCTTGAGTTGAATAATGGGCAATAACCTCATCAAACTTGAGCGTGGAACACCTTGCATCATGTTGTTGTGTTTTATATCATATCTGTTGATGATATTGCTCATCTCCTGCTGTCAGGTTGGCATGCCGTCTCCTGTGTTGGAGGTGCGCAGTGCGACGCAGCACCACGAGTCGTCCTGGCTAGAAGACTCTTCATTCCAGCAGGCTGCACCTCACATCCACACCCTCCGAGATGCCGTCAGCAACAGAGTCACGCTGGTCAGTGCAGCTCGTCTCCTCTAACCACCCCTACAGTTCAATGATTTTCCAGTGTCAATAAGATGTTTGCCATGTTTATCAGTGATCATTATATAAAATGTATCATTGTGTGAAATTTAAAGAATGGATTTTTTTAATAGATGGGGGAAGATGCAATCAAGATGCTGATGGATGATATGAATGATAATGATTGGTATTAAGCCAAATGCATTATTTAAAAAATATTCTTCCTAAAGCTGCAGACTAAAATAATTTAATGTATGCGTGCTTTAAAGTAAAACCTTAATGTCACATAGGAATTTTGATCTAAATGAATTTTGACAAAATATCAATTATGTGTATGTACAGAATAGATAAAGTACATTTCAATTTGACAGACTGACACTGTAGTAATTTTGAAAACTATGTATTTAAGAAAATCAGATCTGATGTTATCCATTTCTAAAATTAGTTGAACCAGTCTTGATTTTTAATATATATTGCTGATACTGATATAACTACCAGTCTATTTTGGATCTCTACTATACAGTGTGCAATATAGTTTTTTAAAACCGTCTTAGTTATGTACACTGTAAAATGTTATCATTAAAAAAAAATATTTTAACAATAACAACTAAAACTATTACAATATAAGCCTTGCTATAGTAATTCCCTTAATGTATATGGTGAAAACAGTAAAAGTTATTTTTATTACTATTTTGTGTTTGAGTGCATTACATTCATCACTTGGTTGCTTCATTAGCAGCTTTATATATTTAGTTTATTTTGCTCTTTGCAAAAGTTCAAAACCCATTTTAATACTGCAGTAGACTGGAAGCTCAGCTGCTGAAAATTTGCTGTAATGTAATTTTTTTTCCAAAGACTTTTTAATGGAGAGTTTATTCTCTTATAACAAATGAGGTGAACCATTTGTTCATTGAATATCTGTCAGTATATTTTGGAAGAATTAGGCTAGTCTTTTGTTAGTCAGCCAAGTGGGCTCGGTTTTTTCATCCAATGCCAGTAAATCTGAAAATGGTCACATATATTTGGATGAATCCACCTGGTTCGCTTGATATATCACTGTCTGGACATAAATGTGGCAGCTGCCTTCTAAATGCATTTTCAAAATGTCAAACAGGGTCAAGATGCTTGCGTTTGTGTTTGTGCTGACCATTGCTGCTGAAGGCAGGAGCTGGTAATTGCTTTTGTCATACAGTGCCCAGCTGTAATTGAGGGCTGCCACAGTAACAGGACATGACCGTCATGGTGTGGCGGCTCAGACATGTGCACCAGGAGCCCGTCACTGTTTTGACAAGACTCAATAAGGTCTGGTCCCCTGCAGTCAGCCCCTCTGAGTTGTCATTTCCCACTGAACGACGTGTCCTACCAAAAGAAATCCCCTCGCAGGCCTGTCAGAGCAATCTCGCTACGACCAACTTATGTGGGATGATATGCTTCTGAGAAAGGCTTTTAAAAATAGCCAGCGTCTTAGGTTTGTTTTCATCCAGGTCATTGTCGAATACCTGCTGGAATTTTGCTGCATGCAATTGTTCTTTTGTTTTCAGTTTATTCCAGCAAAGGGGCCGACAATAGCTTGGTTGCTTTTGACAGAATTCAAAAAGCATAAATATAAAATATAAATAGCAACGTGACGCCTGTTGGTTCGGACTCTTTTGGGTGCAATGGCTCTGTTAATGTAGGATGTGGTGCTAATATCCGCCTCTCACTTTTCTTTTGTTCAGGAATTGAGCTCCGGTTCCATGTTAAGAATCACCATTCCTGAGGTGGCCACTTCAGAGCTGGGTAAGAGAAAACACTCGCATAAATACAGTCCAACCGCATGATGCATCAATGCAGCATAGAGCTGAGTCACAAGCAAAAACTGGTCAAAAACTTTTTAAAAAACACCACCTAGTGCCAGTTTTTTTTTTTCATGAAAATATCCTCTACATGTACTCACTATTTTGGGTTTAGGCTTAATGTTAAGTTTTAATATTACTCATACATTTCCAAACAATAACCCAATAAAAAAACATGATTCAATTTTAAACCAGTTAATAAACCTAAATAAATATAAGCATAATTTTAGCAGTCAGCTAATTTTTGAAAATGCACCATAAGCTCACGAAAAAAAAAAAAAAAAAAGCATTTATTTTAAATAACATTTAACAATGATGCTTTAAAAAGATAGTGCTCATTACCAAGCTAATGCATTATCTAAAGTTAACTAATTAGACCTTAAAATGTAAAGTGTATTATATTTTGTATGTCAGATCCCTTCATTTTTAACTATTATTGGATTATAATTTTCTTATAAAAATTCTGTTGATGCAATATAAGTTTTTCATCAATGGTATATTAAAGGGGTGTTCAATGAAAATTGAAAGGAATTTAAAGAATAGTTCACCCCAAAATGAACATTTGTCTCATCCTCATGCCATCTAAGAAGTAGAGGAGTTTCCGTTCATCAGATTTGGAGAAATGTAGCATTACAGTACCTCACTGTCTTACAGTGGCTCCTCTGCAGTGAATAGGTGCCGTCAGAATGAGAGTCCAAATAGCTGATGAAAACATCACAATAATCCACTCCAGTCCATCACTTAATATCGCCAAAGGTTTTGTTCTCTAATGAAGACAAGAACGAAAAATGTGCACTCAAAAGAAGAGCACAAAAGAAGATATTTTGTAGAAAGTAACCCGGCTGTTTTGATCATCACTGATTCCATAGAAGGACAAAAAATACTATGGAAGTGTTTTTGGTGACCCAAAACAGCTGGGTTACAAACATTCTTTAAATGTCTTCCTTTGTGTTCAGCAGAACACAGAAATCCATGGAATAGTTTGGAACTATTTGAGAAGAAGTAAATGACTTCCTCCATTCCTTTAATTCTGATGGTACCCATTCACTGCACAGCATCCGTTGATGTGCAAGTGAGGTAAAGTTACATTTCTGCAAGTCTGTTCTTGATGAAGAAACATAGTCATTTACATCTTGGCTGACCTGAGGTGCGTTTTCTGCAAATTTTTTAAATTTTGGGTGACCTTTTCATTTAATTGTCGTCATTAGAGAGCAAAACCTTTTGGCGATATTAGCATTGCCGTTTTTCAGATTGCTCCCCCTTTGAGACCTAACAGTGCTGTTTTGTAGTTATTTTGTAAAACTCAGATTCTGATTTATCGGGCATAAATGATGTGCCCAAGGATCTGTCACTAATGAATGCAGTTATGCTTTACTGTGAAGTAAAACCGTGAGTCATTCCTGCCACTTTCTGCATTTAGACATTTGACCTTTTCTAATGTGTTTGCTATTAATATTCCAGGAAGTATAGATGATACATGCTTTGGGTCTGTTGATGTCATTAGAGCTGTTTGCTATTACTTTTGCTATTGATTTATGCCATTTAAATTTTTACCACCTAGCGACCACCCCAGAGCATGTTAACAACATAACGATAATTATTGAACAGACAAACGCTGATCTCATCCCAACTGTGGGTGCAGATTTCCCTGTGGCACATTCGTTTGGATTTTCTTGGCCTTTTGTTTTGAACTGATTGTGTGAGACATCTACCCATCCGGCATTCTTTACAATTTTCTCAATTAATGCCAGCTTCCTGTTAATAAGTGCTTTACTTTGAAAGTGGTGGGCTTTGTACTGCTAATAAAGTGGCATTTTATTCAGCTCTGTCCTGACCTTTCTGTGTTTGTTTGCTAATTAAGCTTCAGGCAGAGTCATTGAGAGTGTGGTGGTATGACGCTGAACGATAACAGAGAAAGAAAAGAAGTGGAAAATGCCATTTTAGATTTACTTTGGTTCTCTAGAACTAGTGGCCAAGCAGGATGAATGAATTCTTTAGTATTTATGAGGCAAATGTATGGAATTACAAAGTAGCTCTGAAATGCGTCACTGAACTGTGCGATTTCAGGATTTGTTCATGTCTGTAGTAAAAGCATGTGGGAAATTGCTGAAAATGCAGAATTTTAATACTTTGAAAAAGAGGTTTGTTTTAATTATGAGGACTATTAATATTCATGCGTGTCTTGGCGAAACACTGTAACACCCTCACACTTAAATATGGAAGCCCACTTGGAAAAAGTATCAATACAAGTCAATTCTGACTTTTTGCATTCAGGGTTTATTTTTCTCTCTGACAATTTTTAATTGAATTAACTTTTTATTATCAGAATTGCAAGGTTTTATCTTGCAATTTCGATTTTATTGCACACAAATTATATCTCTAACAATTACCAGTGTGCATCTTTCCTCAGATTTCTAAGTTAACAGAAGATTCACTTTGGGAGAGTAATATATGATTTAGTGCATTAATATGCATACAAAATGGACTGTACTAAAACATGTTTTAAATGAAAAAGGATATTTGAGATTTTAGCTGCCAGTGCGTTCCAGTGCTTTAAACGGGCCGGGCCCAAAATCACGACGCGTTTCCACCGTCGGGCAAGAAGCTCCGCTGCGCTTTACTGAAACATGCCCTTTACACGCCTCCGGAACAATGTCATGCAACCCCAGCATTTCACCAACAAAGAGAAGTTATCAGAAAACTCATCAGAATTGGAGCTAGTACGATAAAACAAAGATGGTAAAAGCAGCCGCCATTGGTTTGCGTTGCAATTCGTTAAAGATTTAAATCCAAAAGCATCATTTTACAATAATAAATGAATTTCTGAAAATATTTGTCTCACAAAAATAAAGTGATATCAACAAAATATTATTATTTCACGAAAGAAAGAGGGCACATATTTTCAGTCTAGTCTGTTTGTTTACTTGTAGGCGCACATCGCATTTCTATATTTTTTTCCTTCAAAAATATGACCTGAGAGGAAGCTCCTGAACAAAACCATTAATATTAGCTATATGTTTATGACATACTCAGAGCGTATTTTGTTCATAACCACTCCTCTAGCCCGAGCTGGCCAAAAAACCTGGGCCGTCCCTACAGATGCTGTTTATGCAAGCGGCACACTAAAATAAAAGCTTCTCTTGCCTTATGTGTCGTTTTTTTTCCTCCGCAAGGAAAGCACCTTTAGCGATAGAAATGATTTGTAAATGAGCATAACCCCTGTACGGTCCCCCATGCTGGTTTCTTACACCTAGCTACCACACACTTTTTCGTGAAAAAGTCGTGAGTCGTGGTTCAAAGTCGTGACTCAAAAACCTGTCTGGAACTCAGCATAATTACCTCATTATCTTCAGCTGGGATGCTCCTGTGATTACTTATTTTGCCTTTGTGGTTTTAACATTTTTTGCATTTTTTTTTTTTTAACAAGTTTAGGAATTATGGGTAAATATGAAGGCTTTTGCCCAACAAACTACATGAAGGTTGGAAAAGTCCTACACTCTCTGCTTCATTTCATCTTGCTGCAGAAATCCAATCAAAGCAAAGCAAACCAAACCCCATGCATCCCTCCACCCTCAGATCTCAACATCCTCTTCCTCTCTGTATCACGCAGTCAAACACTTTGGCAAACAGTCATCTGCAAACCCTCTCAAGTGTAGTGTCCCGACCCTCCGATCTCCACCCCCTCGCTCAGATGTGCCTTCCAGCTCCTTTGAAGTGGCGGCCCCCTCCGTGTGCACTCTTCTATAGGATCACCTCCGCTACAACCTTCATCTCCATTATCTTCACCTACACTTTTATTTTTGATCTACACACGTGGGGGTGGGAGATACGAGCTAAAAATTGTGTTATGTTTAATGTTAATCTAATAATATGGTATTAATTCATCAGAGATGAGTGGTGACAGCTGACTAAATAACATGTATTAGTCGTGTTTGCTAAGGCATTAAGCTTTGCCAAGCTTATTCTTGGGTTTAGCGATTTAGACAAGTATTTAACTTTGATACGTTTTTGCGACGTATATTATATGTGACCCTGGACCACAAAAACAAAAAAGCCGCTGGTGTACATTTAAAGCAATAGACAAAAATACATTGTATTGGTAAAAATGATCAAAAAATATTTTATGCCAAAAATCGTTAGGATATTAAGTAAAGCTTATATTGCATGAAGATATTTTGTAAATTTCCTACATAAATATATTATAACTTAATATTTTTTTTAATATTATGCATGGCTAAGAACTTTATTTGGACAACTTTAAAGGTGATTTTCTTAGTATTTAGATTTTTTTTGCACCCTCAGATTGCAGATATGCAAATATTTCTCGGCCAAGTAATGTCAGATCCTAACAAACCATACAGCACTAGAAAGCTTATTTATTCACCTTTCAGATTTCAACATTATTTTACACTGAATTCTCATTTTTTTGGATTTCAAACTCAAGCAAAGTGAGAACCTGACACATTGAACATTGGTTCAGTTCTGGAAAATAATGTCGCTGGAGACTTAATGGTTCCTGATGGTTTCTGACCCAATTCTTGACATGAATTTTTTATTTATTTGCAGTTAACGTGTCTTTTTCTTCTCCACCTGTTTTTGTTTTGACTGTGCTGACACAATGAGCATTTTACTGCCCAGTGGTCATTTCTTAACTTTGCTAATTCTATTATTGCATTAGTTTTGCATCTAATGGGCATTTAATATTGTTTTACTGTTAGTCAGAGTTTAGTCTTTTTCTAGGCTAATTTTATCTGGAAAAAGAAAGCTTGCCTGATAATTTGATTAAATAAGTTTCAGCCTTCCCGGACAATTACATATCACTTAAATATGATTAAAAACAAAATCAATAGTAGTTATTAAGATTGATTGGTTTGGAACTGGTAAAATGTTCTTGTAAAAAAAATATAACCAGAATTTTAACTTGCATAATAATTTGGAACGTGGTGTAGACACTTATGACTGGTGTATTGTGAACTCAGAAGGTCTGAACTACAAGAACTAAAAAAAAAAAAGTTTGCTCAAAATTGATATGCAAGAAAAAAATTCAGATTTAAGAGGTTTTCAACTCAAAAAATTTACTATTTTATTTACTATAAAATTACTATTGTTTTGCTGTTGACTTCTGTTATTAACTCCTAATCTTTCTTTTAATCCCACAGTGAAGCGTTGCCTGCAGGCCATCAGGTTTATTTTACCCAAGGACACTGCCATGAAAGTGCTGGTCAAGTGGTACAACAGTTACAACGCCCCTGGAGGTCCCAGCATGCACCTGGAGTGGAACCTGTTTGTTACATGCCTAATGACAATGATGGGTTACAACACAGAAAGACTGACGTGGACACGCAATGTGAGTGTGTCTTTGGTCTGACCTCTGTGTGAGTGTTTGTGTTGGGTGACCACGAGCCTGTGATTGATCAAGCATTTAATTAACTTTACATGACTTGGAAAGAAATGTTTTAAATGTCAGTTTACTTCACATTAAAGCATTTTCTACAAATTAAATTGCAATTATTGATACAGTTAAATATTTCCCAGTACAATTAATTTCTGACTTTCTTGTTTTGTAGATCTTTTTTTTGCCTACATACGTTTTTTGAATAAATAAATATACATTTTTATACATTTAAAAAAAATCACTTAGGTCAATTTAACACACGTTAATACTTTTTTGTACAAATTAAATTGTAACGATTGATATAATAATTTTTTCCCCTAGTGCAATTATTTTTTTTGTTCAAAATGTTTTTGTCATTTTATTGAAATCAGACATGTTTAGGTCTTAAGAAATAAGTGAAAATGTGCCTTTTATTCATTTATTTATTTGTATAAAATATATATATATAGATGACAGATTTATCAAAATGAAATACTTTATTAAAACAACACTATTAATTTAGCAAAAAAACAACAGCAAAAC
>JAUMHP010000063.1:20020101-20044137 GCA_032361065.1 Enteromius trimaculatus
ATTTTGTTTAAAATTTCTCAGGGGATGTTTATTTAGCCCTATATATAGTCCTAGACGTTACATTCATTGTGAAACTTGCTACATTATTAGAAAAGGTGATTTGCAAGGATTAATTAAAAGACATTATACTGACTGCATCTGTAGGTGAGGCGAGATCATGAATGATTCGTGCAAACATAAACGCATTTAGGTAGATCAAGGGCGCATTAAATGATGGGAGTAAAGGACTACTTCTATGTTCGTTATTACATTCAACAACAAAACACATGAATTGCTTAGGAGTCTGTCTCTGCATCTCAGACTGATGATGGCTCACTCAGGGCTGGTCTGAAGTAAGACACCAGCCCAGTATATGTGAAGCTCTGCTGTCAATCAACAATCACGCGAGGGGCCTCTGACTGTATGACGTCACATGGTCAGATGGCTCGATTTGAGAAAAAGGGAAAACAGATAACTGATAAATTTTACAATTTTATGCACAAAATTAGCTAATTTTAAATTGGATGCTTGCTGCTGGTCTCAAAATAGTTGGGACAGGGGCATGTTTACCATGGTTTAGCATCTCCTCATCTTTTCAAAACAATTTGGGCATCAATGTTATGAGTTGCTGGAGTCTTGGTTTTGGAATTTGGTCCCATTCTTGCCTGATAGGTTTCCAGCTGCCAAAGACTTTTTGGTCATCTTTGATATAGTGTGACGGCCACCGATCAGCGTCGCCCTGGCAATCAACAATCCACACCTGGAACTCATCTGCCCGGGCCAATCGATCACGGCCGCACCAATATAAAAGGAACAACCAAACCAGGAAATGTTGAGCAACTGCTCCATTCTTTGAATGCTGGCTTTTGACTTACCTTTGTTCTCTCACCAGAAGAATCGCCGTGATCGATGACGCCCGGGCTACACTTCACCCAAAGAAGCACCGTTCACGAGCACCTGGAAGAAGGAAGAAGCACCGTCACCATCACCACTTCAGTATTGAAATACTCACCATCTTTGTTTCAATAAATCCACTCTCTGGGTTTTTTGTGTTCACTACTCCTGTGTCTGTCGTGCTCTCTAGCGCCAGGGATCACACTGGTGGAGAATGCGGGCATTACACCTGGCCTAGAGACCGACAGAACGGAAAAAAGGAAAGTTAACCCTTTGAGCTCCATACCCCCATCAATTACATCTGTCTTTTTTTTTTTTCCCTCTCCATCCCACAGGCGTGCAGCTCTCTCCCCCACCGCCGCCCAGGTGTCCCGTGGCCAGCCCTCAGTGGCGCTTGCACCACTACTCTCCGGAGAAGCCCAGCGCTCATACTTCGGTCTTCCGGCCGCTGAAGTCCACAGCTACGACCGCCTTCGTGAGGAGATCCTGGCCCGGCTGGGGTTGTCTTCCACCACCACTGCCCAGATAGCTGGTAGAAGCTGTGGAGCTTGCAGACGGCACCTTCCACCGGGACGCAGGGGAGAGAGCGCCGTCATATACCCGGAGGGTGGTCCAGGAGCGACGCTCGCCAGAGGGCACTCGGCCCACAGTACAAAGGCCCGCAAGTCCCCGGGATGAGCCCATGCCGACCGACCCACCGACACCGGCCACCAAGAAATGGATGGCGGACTGTGCTGTGCACCGAGGAGTGCCTAGAGGGGCGCCACGAGTCTCTGTGGAGGTCCAGGGGAAGACATACAGAGCGGTCCTCGACTTGGGGAGCAGCATCACACTCGTCAGGCCCGAAGTAGTGGGACCCCGGCCAGTCTCAAGGAGCACCCTTCCCATTACTTGCGTGCATGGGGACACCCAGCATGTCCCGACATCCACCCTCAAGATTAAACGAGGAGTAGACAAAGCCATGGTAGAGGTTGGAGTAATTAATGACTTACCTGTTCTGGTTCTTCTAGGACGCGACTGGCCGGGGTTCGAGGAAGCCCTAACCCACACAGCACAGCCCAGCCGCCCTACCCGAAGGCGCAGACGCTGGCCACCCCGGGGAACCCAACCAGCCTTTGCCACAACGGACAGCGGGAGAGACGGTAAGGCCCCCTCTTGTGACACTAATGTCTATTTTGACGTCTTCCAACAGGTCACGGGAGGGGGAGCCTTTGGAGCGGCACACAGAGAGGACGAAAGATTGAAGCATTGCTGGAAGCAGGTTCGGAGGATTGATGACAAAGAGATTCATCCGACCCCTCACCCTCTCCCGCACTTCATCGTCCAGAACGGCCTTTTGTACTGTGTGGCCCAGAGGAGGGGGGAGGAAAAACGGCTCCTGGTGGTGCCCCGCAGCAAGACGGAGGCAGTCCTAGAGCTCGCTCATTCCCATCCGATGGCGGGGCACCTGGGGGTCGACAACACCACACAGCATATCAGGGACCGGTTCCACTGGCCAGGCCTTGAGGCGGAGGTGAAGAGGTTCTGTGTGGCTTGCCCCGTTTGCCAACTCACTTCGCCCAAGAAACCTCCCCCCAGTCCTCTCATCCCTCTGCCTATCATCGGGGTGCCCTTTGAGCGGATCGGTATGGATATCGTGGGGCCGCTGCCGAAGTCCAGTCGGGGTCACGAGCATATCCTGGTTATCGTCGACTATGCGACTAGATATCCAGAAGCCGTCCCTCTCCGTAAGGCCACCTCCAAAGCAATAGCACAGGAGCTATTTCTACTGGCTAGTCGCGTAGGGATACCATCAGAGATCCTGACTGACCAGGGGACCCCATTCATGTCCCGACTAATGGCTGACCTGTGCCGGCTGCTGAAGATCGATCAAATTAGAACTTCCGTATACCACCCACAGACGGACGGGTTGGTTGAACGGTTTAACAAGACCCTCAAACAAATGCTCCGGCGGGTGGCGTCCGAGGACAAAAAAGATTGGGACCAGCTCCTTCCCTATGTTCTGTTTGGAATTAGAGAAGTGCCACAGGCTTCCACCGGCTTCACACTGTTCGAGTTGTTATTCGGACGCCAGCCCCGGGGCCTCCTGGACATTGCCAGAGAGGCGTGGGAACAGCAGCCGGCACCCCATCGAACCGTCGTCGAACACATCAAGAAAATGAGAGGCAAGATCGATAGGGTCATGCCGTTAGTTCGGGAACACCTCGTCCAAGCGCAGCAAGCCCAGCAACGCCATTACAACAGGGCAGCCCAACCGCGGGTGTTCCATCCGGGAGATCGAGTGATGGTCCTGGTCCCCAATGCAGCTTGTAAATTCCTTGCCCAGTGGCAGGGCCCCTACACCGTGGAGGAACAGGTAGGGCCTGTCAACTACCGGATGCGACAGCCGAGGAGAAGGAAAACTACCCAAGTGTACCACATTAACATTAACATTAAGTGATGGGTCGGGGACTGGCAGCACTCGCTCTTCCCCAGCCCGCGGTTGTCAATATGGATCCCCACCTCTCGGCCGCCCAGAAAGCAGAGCTGAGGCACCTAGTCAGTCAGTACCAGGATGTGTTCTCGGAGACCCCAGGCCATACGGAGGTTCTATAGCACCACATCATAACCGACCCGGGAGTCATCATCCGGCAGCGGCCCTACCGAATTCCAGAGGCCCGTCGGCAAGCTGTGGAGGCTGAAGTCCAACAAATGCTCAAGCTGGGGGTAATTGAACCATCCCAGAGCCCCTGGTCCAGCCCGATAGTCCTGGTCCCGAAGCCAGACGGAACCCTGAGATTCTGTAATGACTATCGAAACCCGCAACTAAGTCTCCCAGTTTGACGGCTACCCCATGCCCCGGGTGGACGAGCTGCTGGAACGGTTGGGAAGGGCCCGGTATATTACAACGCTAGACTTGACCAAAGGGTACTGGCAAGTACCACTCGCCGAAGACTCCAAACACAAGACGGCCTTCTCGACACCCTCCGGACATACCGGACCCTTCCCTTTGGCCTTCATGGGGCACCGGCCACGTTCCAGCAGCTCATGGATGTCATCCTCCGCCCACACCGAGACTTCGCCGCCGCGTGCATCGAAGACGTAGTGGTCCACTCGGAGGCATGGCAGGAACACCTAGAACGGCTCCGAAGGGTTCTGTCTGAGCTCAGGAGGGCTGGACTTATCGCCAACCCCTGCAACTGTTACCTAGTGAAGTCGGAAGTGAAGTACCTGGGCTTCGTCATCGGCAGAGGACTGGTAAAGCCACAAGAGAAAAAGGTCCAGGCCGTCCAGGAGGAATCCCGACCTACGACGAAGTCCCAGGTACAGTCTTCACAGCCACGCTGAGCATCACCACTTCAGTATTGAAATACTCACTGTCTTTGTTTCAATAAATCCACCCTCTGGGGTTTTTGTGTTCACTACTCCTGTGTCTGTCGTGCTCTCTAGCGCCAGGGATCACAATATTTTAATGATGCGCCAAATGTTAAAATTTTGAGGTGAAAGATCTGGACACCAGACAGGGCAATTCAGCACCTGAACTCTTCTACTACAAAGCCATGCTTTTGTAATAGCTGCAGTGGTTTTATATTGTCCTGCTGAAATACACAAGGCTTCCCTGAAATATACGTCTTCTGGAGGAATGTTGCTCTACCTTTATTTAACTTTCATAGTGCCTTCCAAAACTTGCAAGCTGCCCATACCGTATGCGCTTATCCACCTCCATACCATCAAGAATGCTGTTTTTTGAACTGAACGCTGAAAATGAAACACTTTCAGATTAGTGTTTACAAGCCAACCACACACAATGACAAAAGTGAAAGTATAAACACAAATACCCTACTTCACAGAGCACAGATAATGCTACCACCATGCTTATATTCCACCCTTCAATGTGATTTAATTAATATTTGATCTGAGTGGAATATGAAACAATATCATTTAATGACCTTCCATAATTGCTATGACACTGATGGGACAGGTAATTTATTTAAAGGCCTCTTTTACTTCCCCTGTTTCCTCTGATGCTCTCTCCATGCCCGTTTTCTTTGCATATCTGGGCATTCTGATGAGTGGTGCTTGTTTAACACTGATGGTTTTGACAGGCAGGGCTGTATCAGCAGAAACACAAGCCATAAATCGCCCTGGTTTCAGATTCCGCAAGGTTCTGTGGGGCCATAAATGAAACTGCACCCAAGATTAAAACATGCACTGCAAAAAACACATTATTAACATCACATACTATATATACAGTACAACACACATTGAATATTTTACTATTTTAATATTTTTTAACAATTATGGTGCTATCAAACAGATATAGAATAAATCTGTAGTTGCTACTCTAAGCACTAATATATATATATATATATATATATATATATATATACGTGTGTGTGTGTGTGTGTGTGTGTAAATTATACAATACCTACTTTGAATGTTATAGACAACATAACAACACAAAAATAGGTTGCTGTTTGCTGTTGTCTTTCAGACCATAGTGGTTAATTTGTAACTCTTGTATATGCTTGTCTCTCTGCAGTAAGTTACAAAAAGGATCCATATGTCCTTTTCCTGTAAATCCAATCCCAGCATCCTATGATGCTCAGTTTAGATAACAGCACTCCAGATTGGGACACAGCTTGTGGCAAAGGTTGGGAAGGTTTTCCCCCACCACACACACACACACACTAAAACACACTCAAGCACAATGATGCACACGCTCCCAAACTGAAGTGCCGCCACACTTCACAAGTCTTGTCAACAAACCAACGAAACATCTGTCATTTTATTTGCCGCAGTTTGGTGAGTTTGATGCTTCAACTTTAATGTTATTTCATGGTTTGGCGAAAGTGCAACGATCACCACCTGGTGATTGTTCAACCTTTTAATTTTTGAACAGGGATTTGTTAAGAAGACAAATAGAGGAAAACCGCTGCTGCATGTCTCTAGCCTTTCATCAGTGCTGAGGCACAGACTCCCCATCAAGCACAGAAGTACCCTTATTTTCCAGGGGGCTGGGGAGGGGGGCTGGACTCCAGAGAGAAATATTTTTATCTAAAACAGCAGCAAAGCAGTCTGGTTGGTTTGAGAGTGTCTATTTTTTTTATATTTTCTTGAGAACATCTGTGATCTATCTGTCCATCTGCAGCCTACAGGGAATATCCACTATATTCTACTTTGTGAAAACATACTGCACAAAATTAAAATTGCAGACACTCATAATATATTTAGGCATACTTAATTGTGTACTTGAATTGCATAATATGAGATTAACATTCATTTGGGTAACACAGTTTAAAATAAATAAATAAATAATTGGTGGGATTTTTTAAATGAGCTAATAAACTGAAAGTGCTTTAAATGCACAGTAACCATGTTTATACTATATTTAGTTATTATTTAAGTTAGTTATAACATATTTCATTTTAACTAAATAAATATTTATAAATAACAACAACAACAACAATAATAATAATAATAATAACTGATTTGGCAATGAACAGATTTATGCAGATTGTATGCACTTTGAATAATTGCATTAAAAATATGTTAAAAATAAACTGTGCCAAGTAATCTGGTATTTCTTAATAGTGCTGTCAAATGATTAATCACATCCAAAAAATGTTTTGTACGTGTACTGTGTATATTTATTATGTATGTATAAATACATACACATATATGTTTCCAAATATTTTTGTTTATACATTTATATATACATATTTCAAAATATATAATACATTTTTAAAAAATACTAAATATATACATACATGTGTTCATATTTAAATAATACATATACATAGTATACATGCATACATTATGTAAACAAAATCTTATTTTGGATGTAATTAATCATGATTATTTCTTTGACAGCGCTTTTTCATAACCATGTAATTTATGCATGTCTGACAAATATACATCACATTACATTTAGTAGTTTATTTATGCTACAGCTGTGCAATCCAAATACATTTCAAATACATAAATACAAACAGATAAAATATTAAAAATACATTTTTCTGAATGAGATTTTATATAGTGTACTAAAACATAAATAGCAATATATAAATAATATATAAATAGCAATAAAAGATATTGCATTCTATGTTTTGCTTTAAAAATCATCCAGCACAATGGGATTTCCATAAACAACACATTCTATGAAAAGTGAATTTAACCTCACTAAAATTCACCAAAAATCCACAACTGTGAAAAAGTAATTGCCCCCATAAATCAACATAATTTGTATTGGTAATTAAATTTAGGAGGCTGAACACTGGCAGGATCACTGTTGAGTTTAAATTGCATATATTTATTGAACCATTCAACTAGAGAGAAGTTCTTACCTTAAAACTTCATACTCAGTTCCTCAATTCCTTAAAAAAGAAAATGTTGAGAAAATAATGTTTTGAGATTTTATCAGTTTGGAAAGGTTTATAAAGCCATTTCAAAGGTTCTTGGACTCAATTGAACCACAGTGTGAGTCATTACCTTTAGAATGGAGGAGGTTCGAAGTGGTGTTGAACACACAAAAGTGGCCAACCTGCCAAAATTTCTCCAAGGGCATCATGGCACCTCCTCTGGGAAGTTTCAAATAAATCCCAGAATATGTTTTTCAAAGAACTGGAGATACGTATCTCTAGCATCAGCTATAAGGTCAGTGTTCACGACTTATAAAGAGAACAATAAGAAGAGTACCAAGGCGAAAAACCACTGCTTGCCAAGAGGAACATCGAAGCTCATCTCATGTTTGCACCTGGGTGATCCCTGGATAAATTCTGGGAAAATATTCTATGAGTAGATGAGTACCGCTAATACAGCATTCTACTGCAAGAATATGTCATATCTATAGTGAAACATATAGTGACAGCTTGAGTTTGTGCGGATGTGCTGCTGCCTTGGGAACTGGATGACTTGTTATCACTGCAGGAAGCATAAGTTCTGCTGTATACCAGGCAATTCTTAAGGAGAATATCCATCCATCTGTGCGAAAGCTGAAGCTTAAGTGTAACTGCGTGATGCAGTCAGACAACAAACCAAAACCCAGAAGCAATTGCAGATCTGAATGGCTGAAAGGAAACAAAAAAGCAAGTTTTAGAGTAGTTTAGTCAATGCTCTGACCTGAATCTTTTGAAAGGATGTGGCAGGGTCGAAAAAGTGCAGTTAGTTTTAGAAGATCTACTGGTGTGTCACATTTAAAGAAGGTCGGCAATTTAAAAAAAATAAGAATAAAATGATAAATTGAAACAATATATATATATATATACACACAGTGAGGTCAATAAGTATTTGATCACCCTGTGATTTTGCAAGTTCTCTTACTTAGAAATCATGGAGGAGTCTACAATTTTCAGCATAGGTGCATTTCCACTGAGAGACAGAATCTAAAGAAAAATCCAGAAATGACCTTGTATGATTTTTTTAACAATTTATTTGGGAATTACTGTCTCAGATAAGTATTTGATCACTTGATTATCAGCCAGATTTATGACCCTCAAAGACCTGTTATTTTGCTTTTAAATAGTCCAGCTACACTACATTCTTAATTCATAATTAGTGGCACCTGTTTGAGGTCGTTAGCGTTCATAAAGACACCTGTGCACCCCACAATCAGCCAAAGTCTAAGTAGCAACATGGGCAAAAGCAAAGAGCTGTCAAAAGACACAAGAGACAAAATTGTAGACCTTCACAAAGCTGGAAAGAGCTACAGGGCAGTTGCCAAGCAGCTTGGTGGAAAAAGAACAACTGTCGGAGCAATTGTCAGAAAATGGAAGAGGCTAATGATAACTGTCAATGTCCCTCGGACTGGGACCCCATGGAAGATCTCTCCTCATGGGGTATCAATGATGCTAAGAATGGTGAAGCCTACAACTACACGAGAGGAGCTGGTCAATGCCGTGAAGAGAGCTGGGACCCTCGTTTCCAAAGGCCAATATCAGTTATAGTCAGCCCACGTCCAGGCCGTCTGGATGATCCAGAGGAGTTATGGGAGAAAGTCCTGTGGTCAGAGGAGACCAAAGTAGAACTGTTTGGTCTTAACTCCATTCGCCGTGTTTGGAGGAAGAAGAATAATGAGTATCCTCCCAATAATACCATACCTACAGTGAAGCATGGGGCTGGAAGCATCATGCTCTGGGGGTGTTTTTCTGCACAGGGGGCAGGACGACTGCACTGTATTAAAGAGAGGATGAACAGGCCATATATTGTGACATATTGGGCAAAAACCTCCTTCCCTCAGTCAGAGCATTAAAGATGGTTCGTGGCTGGGTCTTCTAACCTGACAATGACCCCAAAGCACACAGCCAGGAAAACCAAGGAGTGGCTCATATCAAGGTTCTGGAGTGGCCTTGTCAGTCTCCAGAACTAAATCCAATTGAAAATCTTTGGAGGGAGCTGAAACTCAGTGTTGTTCAGCAACAGCCCCGAAACCTGACAGATCTAGAGAAGATCTGTATGAAGGAGTGGGCCAAAATCCCTCCTGCAGTGTGTGCAGACCTGCTGAACAACTACAGGAACCGTTTGACCTCTGTAATTGTTAACAAAGGCTTCTGTGCCAAATATTAAGATTGTTTGACTCAAGTGATCAAATACTTATTTGAGACAGTAATTCCTAAATAAATTGTTAAAAAACATACAATGTGATTTCTGGAGTTTTCTTTTTAGATTCTGTCTCTCAGTGGAAATACACCTATTCTGAAAATCCATGATTTCTTAGTAAGAGAACTTCACAGGGCAAAATCACAGGGTGATCAAATACTTATTGACCTCACTGTATATAGTTAAATGCATTTAATTTAATTTGAATTGTGTTCACAATTAAATGCAGAATATTAATTGGAATTTAGTATAATGAATATAGTATGAGATACGAATAAATTGATACAGCATAACTGATCTAAGTGCAGTTTTAAATTGAAAGCATATGCATTAGATGGTATGCATAATATTTGAAATGCAATCTACAGAATTTTTTTTATTTACTTGTATTTTAATAATTAGTATGGTGGTACACTAAACGTACCCTTACTTCATTCTCTAATAAGGTTAAACAAATTAAATCTAACTGTTTTTATTAGGAGGGTGACACTATCAATGTGGACGTGACCTGTCCTGGTGCGACACTTGCCCTTGCAATGATTTACTTGAAAACAAATAACAGGTGAGTTTTTCTTTTTTCATTCACTTACTTTAGCTTAATTTTTAAATGGAAAAACCAACAAAACACATCGTACCTTTAAGCAAATCAAATGTAATTTCTGGTAACACTAACTGTGTTAACAGAACTATTAGTTAGTGTTATCTAACTTAGAGTTATCTAAATACTATTATAGTATTATTTATTTATATGTTGAGTTAGGCTTTATTTTTATAGTTTTAGTTTACATTTTTTTATTTTTTAATTGTCATTTTTACAATTTGTAATTGAAATATTTCTGTATAGCTTTAATATTAATACTTATTTTATTTCAGTTATTTGCCAAGACAGTGTTACTCGTTTTTATTTACGTGTTTAATCTTTGATTTATATTTATTTTATTGCTTAAAATGATTTTTAATAGTTTCAACTTTACTGAACAATAGCAACGCTACTCTATCAGCAGGAAATTCTATTGCAAATATAATAATTTTATGGCTTTACTGCCCCTTATGCTCACTTTCGTCTTTAATTGTTGAGCAAGCCGTTTGCCTCAAATGCGCAACTTTGTTTGATGAAGAAATTGACCAGCTTCTCAAACAAAGAAAGTTTTGAAAGAGTCAGTGTTACGCTAATCGGAAAGTCACTTTACCAATTAAATCAAGTAATCCAGGATTAGAAAGAGTATTTCCCAATAATCACACTCAAATTTACCTTTAAAGTAAATTCCATTATTCATTGTGAATCATGAAAATATCTTTCTTTGTAAAAATGCTGACATCTTCCTCATCTTCAGCTCTTATGTTCAGCTCAAGGCCTCTTTCAGTTCTGTCTGCTCTCTCACATTCACACCTGTCTCTCTGATCACCTCCAGGTCTATAGCTGATTGGCTGAAAGCCCCGGACACCATGTTCCTGCTGGACTTCATCAAGCCTGAGTTTTTGCTGCTGAGGGTGAGAGAGTGTTACAAGGCCGACAGCCATCAGAAGTTCGTTCAGGCCTCTGGGCTCACAGGGATTTACACATTAACACCTCACATTCGGTTCAGTCACGCTTCTCTTTTTCTTTTTTTTTTCTTTTAAAGTGTGTTCTCATGTTTTGTGATGGCTTTGCAGGCAACATATGGGGTCATTGGTTAACCAACAGAAAGGTCACTTCCTTCTCAGATTCTTCTCTGGCCTTCACTTACTATGGAACCGTTCCAAATCCTAGAGTGCTGTCTTTGTAGTCTGCGTGTTAAGACTATTCCAAAAAGTGGTATTTTATACTGCCTTTAAAGATATATTTGTGACCAAATACAGAGTGCAGATTACTGCATATACACATTGTTTTGCGATGTGGAAATACGAAGTTGTTTACAAATTGAAATAATTTCTTTAAAAAAATAAAGGATCAATATGAATAGTTCTTTATCATTACGATTTAATAATTGTAGCTTATTTAATGTTATGTAATTTAAGCACCAGTTCAAATAAATTTTGCCTTGAAATGTAAATTATATAAATGTTTTTTTAATGTAAAATTAATTGCCCAATGATTTAAAGCCAGTGTAGGCCTAAATATGAATATAAAATATAGATGTATATTTAGATGTGTATATATAGATTTAAAATAAAGATGTATAGCAATATCTGCAATAGAAATCTGTATTTATTTGATATAATATTTACAAAAAAAAATCATTTTCATTTAATTTAAAAAAAAAATTTAAAGGTACTGTATGTAGGATTGACACTTAGTGGTTGAAATAGGTATTGCAGTCCAAATTCAAAATACCGGAGAGGGGTTGTTCACCAGGCCCCTCCTTCTCAGACTTGACGCACACTCAGGTTGCCGTGATTGACGACACCAACAGGAACGAATGCTCATGACAATGAATTAAATGAAATGCACTGTATTTTCTGCCAAGCAGGAAACACTACTGACTATGTGATTGGGAGATAGATGGAGGGTGGCGCTTCAGACCAAAGCAAAACATGACAACATAAACATCAGTTGAGGGCTGCAACTGCGCTTTTTAAAAAGAATATCCAGGCTGTACTACGATTGTCAGCGATATGAGTATTTTTACTTAACATGTTTTCTTAATGCCTGTTGAACATAACCGAGACCTTTAACCCTTAGCATCATACATTTTTACAATAAATATGCTTTAGATGAAAAAAGGAAAAACCACTTTTCTGCATCTCAAGTTTCTAAACTAAAAATGCATTTCCTAGTAGGCAGTCCAGCTTACTAGGATTTGGAACAGAGCCTATGTCACACCAGACTTAACCAATACCCATGAATGCTTACAAAAGATAGGGGGTGTACAAATATTTCCTGTTTTACAATTCAGCGTAAAATGTTTATTCATAGCAAGCTCTTTTTGATTAGTAGCTGTGTCTTTGGTTCTCTCTACAGACGCTGGCCAGATGTCTTATCATGTGGGATGAGATCTTTCCCAACGCTGACTGGGTGACCAGTAATGTGCCTCAGGTACGTTAGAGGTCTAACACACTGCAGGGACTCTAATATTGCGTCCTGTTTCCAACTAGTTTCTCAAGAGGAAGCACATTTTTGCCTCAGGTCATGTTTTCACTTCCCGTTTCCTTGTAAGTTCATGGGTTGGTCAAATACTTAGCAATGCCTGTGGTCACTTCAGCTGTAGAGGTGTTGCACAGGTCATTGAGCAAGAGAGAAAGGTCATTAAGAAGTGCATCTTTTAATTATGAATCATTTCACCATGCTGCAGATTGTTTTTATTTTCTCATTTTTGCATGCAAAAAAAAAAGATGAAAGACAATTCAGTACGCTGAACATTCTATGAATGTAGGTCAGTGGAAATTTCCTTCCTGGCCATTTGCAAAAACCATAAATAAATCCAATTTTATTTAAAGAGATCAATAAAAATCTTTAATTTTACTGACTGCTAGCCAAAAATTACATTAGAATAAATATAAAAATTACAGATTCACCAATACTTTTATAGCTGTAACAGTAACTGCTGTGTGCAATATGGCTGGCTTTTGAGTTTGTCTCTAAGATTTCAATGTTTGCCCATTCATATTACAATCTTGTTTGTCGAAAATACCTCAATGGAAGTGTTCAGAATATGGCAAAATAAACCGACTTTCCGCAAAAGGCATTTTGTTTCTTGCATTGAGCTTACACTTAATTTAGCACATTGCTAGTGAACAGAGATGCTGTGACGTCATGTAAACAGTGTCACACTCGAATAAAAAAAAGCTTTGCGTTTTCAGATCATCCAAGAAAACATCGGAAACCAGGAGCAGACGTCCATCTCTGAGGATCTCAACATGGAGACCTTAGTGTGAGTAGCAGCAGACAATTTGATCGTGTGATTTATAGGAGATCCTCATACCCACGGATTGTTTCTCGCCTTTATGGAGGTGTTTTCTATTATGACTTTCCAGTGAGTTTTTGTGCCTTTGATGACTGGAAGAGTCAAATAAGGCAGACATTTGTCACTGTTTCCACAGTCAAGCTCATGACTATATAATTGCTGGAGGCTGCTTGGCCGTGGGATTTCGGTTTGCTGGGTCTGCGAATTCAGATGCTTTTGACTGCTTAGTAAGTGGATGTTTACTTCCCACTTACTTATTTGAGATCTTCCTGAAAGTGCTCTATTTATTCATAGTATTTTCTTTCTCCATCAGTACAAATTTGCCAGAAACTTCATGCAGTGTCTGACGACCTCCACGGCTACAGTGGTAAGCATTTGATGGCACTGAAGGTCAACATCGTCAAGTAATCACAAATATTTATTCACACAACGTCCGGTCTCCTCCAGACAGGGCAGTATAACCTGCAGACATGTTTAAGTATGGTCCTCCTGGCTGTTTCAATGGTGATGGCTGGTTCAGGGAACTTGAAAGTGTTGCAGCTGTGCCGCTTCCTCCACAAACGGACCTTTGGTGAGATGAATTATGGCTTCCACATGGCCCATCACATGGCTCTGGGCCTGCTCTTCCTGGGTGGAGGGAGGTTAGTCGAGTTTTGTATAGATACTACCCACCACGTCGTCTCACTTTATGGACGTTATTCTGCATTTAATTAGCAGTGTCTGCTAAGCATCAACATTACTATTGTCCATTCTTAGTTTATAAAACCAGCCTATGTCCCTTACACTGTAAAAAATAAAAAAGTTGAGTTAACTTAAAATTTCAAGGCTTTTTTGAGTTTACTCAACTTGGACCAAGTCACTGATTAAAGTCACATGTCTCATGTTTGTTTTTTGTTTTTTTTTCAGCTAACACATGTTGATGAAAGGTGTTTTTTTTCCTGTTTTTTGGAAGATTAGGATTTGGTAAACACTAACGCATAGACAAATAGACAACACTGTCTTTGTTTGTAAGACTTTCAAAACTAAGATATCCAGAAAATAGCCATAAGCGGTTAAACATAGTCTAGTCCTCAAAACTAGAGACACTAGCCTCAAGAACGGAGGCAACAAATGTTAAAAAGATGAGCTCTTTACATCATAGTACAACAAATAACTAACAATAACGATAAAACAACAACAAAAAGTTTAAATCAAATAAGCTAACAGCAAAACAATAATCCTATAACAGTAACTGCATAATTTATGCATGCTGCAATTCATGCTGGGAACTCACAAAGCTTTTTTATTTCAACAGCAAGACATTTTTTGTTCAGACAACTCTGTTTGACTAGTTGGGACACCATTAGGGGTAATTTTGTTGGTCTGACAAGTATTTCTAGCAATTTGCAGTATTTGAGTCAAAAGGTTTCGTAAACTGAAAACTGTGCAGTTCCATTTTTTTTTTACAGTGCTCCTGTGATGATTTATTTTTTATCTGCAAGTTAGCATCACCTTGCATCCCTTGACAAAAAGACAATATGCTTTTAGCTTTTGGATTACTGAATAAAATAAGCTCCGTGGCCAGTGAACATTTAGGATTCTTACATGTTTTTATGCTTTTGAAGTCGATTAGTGAGTAAATGAGTTATCAAGAGCCTTTGTAGTCTCCTCTACAACCTTTTTCAAAACAAATAAAAGCATTAAAAAATCATAAGTTGCATTATGCTGATGTGCTGTAGAATTAAGTGTAAAAATATTTTTGCATAACACATAAAACGGATAACACATTTCAGGCCAATTAAACCGTAAGTTAAAAAATACTTGCTACTTTTTTAGGTTTTAGGATTGTAACTCATCCCACACAGACATCAAAGTTTCCTCATGACGAAGGTTTTTGGTATGTGGCCAAGCAAAGCGTGAGAACATGCCAGCGACAGTTCATGCTATTTATAACCACAGATAAAGCATTATTGTGTTTTTGTCCCCTGGCTTCAAAACTGCGATAATAGCCTTTATCATAATACTTCCTCTGTTATGAAATGCCGCCTTTATCTCTTTTGACCCCACATTTCATCCTCTGCTAAATAATGCATTACAGGAAGTTCATCCACAAAGGAATGTCGTCATCATTCACTCATTCTCATATCATTCACGCTTCTGCATATTCAGAGTTACATTCGGTCACACAGTGTGTGAGATTCAGCCTTCATGTCTTATTTGCAGTAATGCTTCTTCATGCACCAAGTTTAAATTTAGATGAAAGAAAATCATGTTGTCTTGAGTAGTGATGCACATACATGAAAAATGAATTAAATGACTGAAAATTATGGACCCAAATGTTAAATTCAGGCTGTTTTTGGACAAAACTGGAAATACATTTTATTTAATAGACATTTTAATTTGTCAAATAAAAACTAAGCTGTAGAAACATTTAAACTGGCCTTTTTTTTTTTAAAGCAACTTTTTAATAACAGAATTATGTTTCTACTCTACTTTGTTGTTGAAATGTAAGTTACCACAAGTAAAAATATGAATATGTATGAGCATATATGTTTTTCCAAAAATGTTCATCTCCTAAATAATTTTTTAGCTAGCGGTCTTTGAGATACATGACCTAATTTTTACCAGCTGTTTTCCTGGCATCTGTCGACTGTTTGAACACTAAATGAGCAATTACACGAGACATTATACTTTTCAGCAAGTTGTTCTGTTTCTTTCAGCATTCATTCTGATGTTATTTCTTGCTTATTTTGTGCCGTAACTAGTAGTAAATAGTAAGAGATGATCACTTGAACTGAGGTGCAACAGCAACTTAAACAATAAGGTTTAAGAATCCATATCTTTTTCAGCACCAGCGTCCATATGGCTGACGAGTTTACATCTTTTAGTTTTAGCCAGATGTTTCGGTCAATGATTTTGACCCTTGGAAACCAAAAATTACTGTTTCGGCTGAATTTTTAGTTGCTGACATTCTGATGCATCACTAGTTTTGGAACATTAAAAAAATGAATGTTTACTTTTTTTTATGTTATAAGCCACCCTGCCTACATTGCTGCTATATATACCATATGTACATTGCTGAAAAGAATTGCATATAAACGCTGTACATGCATGTGTGAAGCAGCAAGCTGCAGGTGTTGTGGTGGGCTGGTGCACAAGCTCTTGAGCGATTTTAAAGCCAAATAAGGTGACCTCTAACCAGGTCAATGAAAGGCAGAGTAAGAGCCTCTCGTCCTGACAGAACCTGTTCGAGTGCACTCTTTAACTCGCCCATTATTTTTAAGTGAGGCCTTTTGAAAGAGCACAAATAGTACCTGTGAACAATGGATGACCAATTTCCCCCTAGCTACACAATTGCGTGTGTCACATGCGCTCTGAAATATTGCCTCCAAGGGAACTACTGAATATGCAGCATGTGTGTCCTTTGTTTATTTTGCACTAATTTCGAACATCAATTCACATGCGTTGTTCATTTATGTTTTGCTCACTCAAATGGTGATATGAAAAAAAGTCAAAAACGTTTTTGACATACTTTTGCTTTTCCTCTAGGTACACACTCAGCACCTCCAGCTCGGCCATTGCTGCCCTTCTTTGTGCATTTTATCCTCATTTTCCCGCTCACAGCACAGACAACAGGTAGACAACAGCTGCTAACACGCATACACGTCAGAGTGAGCAAATATGGCTGTATTGTCTTCTCTTCTGAGGAAAACCACTTTCATTTTTACTGTAAATGAGACTTGTTACCCAGAATCGTGAATGTGTGTGTATTAAATGCTCATATCTACATGGTGTCAAAGTGTCCTGTTATACACTGGGCCCAAAAAGTATTCACACTCTTGAGTCACACTTAAAAATACGTCAGTGACGTTGCATTAGATTAAAAAGATATGAAACCATGTGCTATTTGTTTAGAAGCAGCAATATATTTCACAAAACTATTCTCAGTTTGAAATGGCAAAACAATTAATCTAGACGTCTTTATTATTTATTTATTTTTTTAAAGAGTTTTAAGCGTACATGTGCAAAGCTTTATGTGGAGGCTGTGCTTCTACTAAATGAACTACTACTATAAAAGAATAGAGGTTGAGAGGAAACACTTGACAGTAATTGAAACACTCATTCTAGAGTTTCTAACTCAAGCTGGTGTATGGGATTGAGTTAAAGGTTGGAAGTATAAATCAGAATTTTTACTTCTAGACATATGCTCTTGTTCCTCTTTGCAGGTATCACCTCCAGGCGCTGCGCCACCTGGCTGTGCTTGCAGCAGAACCGCGTCTGCTGGTGCCTGTAGATGTGGACACTCTCAAACCCTGCTACGCTCTACTAGATGTCACCTACAAGGTACTGTATGTGCTGCACTTGCCTTGAAGTGGTCCTTCAAAACATATACTTACATTCTTGTCAACCCAGTCTTATTTTAGTATTACTTATTGTACTATCATGGGGTTTCGTTACATTTTTGAATTAGATTTTATGTATATACTGTATATTCGTTTCTCGTGTTAACTTCAGTTTAGGTTTTTTTTTTTTTTACATTTCTATTTAGCTTTAATTTAGTTTGTAGTTTTTAATTTTTTTTGTCAAATTTAGGTTTACGTTTTTAATCAAATGTTTTATATTTTATTTAAATTATAATTTTTTAATAGGTTTAGTATTTATTTTAGTTAACAATGACAACACTGGATATCGACATTAAATCAATATACCATTTTTACTTCATTCATATATGTTCTCTAAATATATGGTATGTATAAATATAACTAACTACAATAACAGAGTGTGTGACAAAATACAGAGTGTGTGATAGAAAATAATGGTAACCAATAGCCTATAATTTAAGACTATAGTTGTAGGTAACTTAGCTTTTCTTGTTGTGAAATGCACTGATATAAGGGTGGCTAAAAGTTCAAGGTTGTGTCAATGTTAGAAAATAAGAATTAACCTCTATGTCAAAAGCTTCCTCGAAAGTGCACAGCAAAATGGTTTCACATCAGACTCAGAATCTTTTCATGACCCTCTTTTTATTTCTAGACTCAGATCACATTTTCTTCCTTTTTTCACTTGCTAAAATGGCTTTGAATACCATTTATTGTTTAAGACCCTAATACGCACATAGCTCCACATCCCAACATCTATCCGTCCCGTTGCGTGTGAGGCCATTAGGCCACATCAAAGAGATTCTTGAGTGGTAAACATAGCGAAGGACTGTTGAAGGTTGACCGTGACGTCTGACCATGTTTCCCCTGCTGCTTCGAGGACTCATCTTTTCAATTAAATGACGGCAGCCAAAGGAAGGGAACCAGCTGTTCACAGCAATTACAAAGTCGTCTTTGTTCACGCAGGCATAGAGTCACGCATAGTGAACTTATACATTGTGATGCAAGGCATTAGGTTTCTAATCTGTTTGTGCATGCATGTGGTATGCGTTTAATAGGACACGCAGTGGTACGAAGAGACGACCGTGGAGTTGATGGCTCCCACCATGCTGCCTGAACTTAACCTTCTGAAACGGGTAATGAATAAAACCACTTCCAAGCACAGCTCATACAAACTCCCTTAATCTGACATTTATAGTTTTTTTTCCCTTTGGATCCAGATTAAAGTGAAAGGTCCAAGATATTGGGAGCTGAACATTGACATCAGTAAAGGAGCCCAACATCTGCAGTAAGTCTGCATGTAGATAAAGTTCACTCAAATATGAAAGTTCTGTCATTAATTACTCACCCTCATGTCGATCCAAACCCATAAGACCTTCGTTCATCTTAAAAAAACATATTAAGATACTTTTTAATGATATCAGACAGCCATCTGACTCTACATAGACAGCAATACAACTGAAATGATCCCAGATCCAGAAATGTAGTAAAAACACTGGTAAAACAGTCCATGAATCAGTGGCTCAACTTCAGTTTTGTGACGCTTGGAGAACTTCTTTGCATAAACAAAACAAAAATAACGTAATTTACTCAGCCATTCTTCTCCAGTGACTTACGTCTTCCGCCATTTTAGAAAGTATCGCAAACACAGCTCATATGCAAGTTTAAAGTATTTGATGTAATCATTGTGATAGCCTCTAAAATGGCATAAGTCAGGAGAGAAAAATTTGTTGAGTAAATTGTTATTTTTGCTTTCTTTGCACAAAAAAAAAATGTATTCTCTTAGCGTTGCAAAACTGAAGTTGATCCACTGTTTACATGGACTGTTGACAATTTTTTTACTACCTTTCTGGATCTGGGGTCATTTTAGTTGTATTGCTGTCTATGGAGGGTCAGAAAAAAACGTTTTTATCAAAAATATCAAAGGAAAAAAATTTTAACCGGGTGGTCACAATTGACTCCCATGGTATTTTTTTTTCCTACTACAACAAACCGGTCTGGTTTACAAATTTTCTTAAAAATATCTTCCTTTGTGTTCGGCAGAACAAAGAAATGCATATAGGTTTGAAATTATTTGAGGGTGAGTGAGTGATGATAGAATTTTATTTTTGGAGGAACTATTCCTTTAAATTATACTAGGGAGCGGTTAGTAAGAAAGGACATGAATAAACACATTTTTAGAAAAACTGCTTCTGGGAAACTTTTGTTTATTAAATATCAAAATGAAAGATTGAAAGAAATTTGTAATTAATTATGTTGTTTAATTATTGTATACAATTCCTTGAAGTGTTATGTTATGAGTTTTCATTTGATACTTGATGCTGATGCGGTACAATGTAGTGATAAATAAGTGACAGTAAAGACATTTAGAATGTTATAAACTTTTGACAAGAGTGTTTTACGTGCCCTATCGGCGGATATTTTTACTTATTTTAAGCAAAATGCATTTACTTCAGATTTAAGTCATTTTGCTTATCTAATAAAAGTATCTTGATTTAAGATTTTTTTAAATACACATTTTGACTAGAAACAAGAAAAAAATACTAAGTAAGATAAGCCATTTTTTTTTTGGAGTGAGCAGCAAATCAGCACATTAGAATGATTTATGAAGGATTGTGTGACACTGAAGACTGAAAATTCAGATGTCCATCCTAGAAATCCATTTTTATTTGAAAACTTGTTCAGATAACAGTTACTTTAAATTGTAAAAATATTTGATAATTTGTTTAGTTTTTACTATATTTCTGATCAAACATATGCAGCCTCAGTGAGCAATAGAGGCTTCTTTTGAAAATATGAAACAAATGTACCATCCCCAAACTTTTGAACAATAGTGTAGTTTTTTGCTTAATGACATGCTGACCTCTTGAAATGATCAATATGAGTGCTATTTATGAAGCACACAGAGTTGCTGCTAAGAGATTGTTCCAGATCACTCACTTAATATGTTCTATTTTTGGTTTGTATGCTTCTTTAAGGCTTCTTAAAGGCAGCTCACTAGGTTTTGTAACGGAGCTAATTGTGTTAGTCACAAGTTAATTATGATGAAGTATTTTATATATATTTGCTATACTGCTTTCTAGATCCATCCTATCCAAAGACGGCGTTCTGTATGTGAAGTTGCGTGCCGGACAGTTGCCCTACAAGGATGACCCTCAAGGCTGGAAGAGCTTACTGGCCCCCAACCTCAACAGCAGAAGCGCTGAAGTGCGCACTTTTAAGGTCGGTCTGTGTGCATGATAAATATTACCAACAGTGTACTGTCCACAAACTGGTTTGGCTGACATCTGTCAATATTTACTGTGTCACATGTCTGTTTGTTTATAATTCAAGCTTTACTATAGAGGATAAAGGTTTAAGATTTTTCCGGATGTTTGCTGAAGTCTTGTTTTCCTAACTGGATTAAAGCAGCATAATGTGTTCTTTCAAACTGCTGCAAAGAATGTTTTTCATGTCAATAAGCTATTTTTCCCTTTTCCTCCCACTTGTTGGTTTCCTATGCAGCCCGAGGCCATCTCAACCTTCACCTCTGACGCGGCTCTGGTCTCCTTTGCCGAGTACTTCTGCAGGGCCTCGGAAAACATGAAGCATGTGAGAACATAAATGTGTTGTTTTAGGGCAAAGAGCTTGGTTTGGGTAATAGGAAAAAAGCGTTCTTGTCCCTACAGCGATGAAGTCTTGTCCATGTGCATTAGAAAAGAGATGTGGATGCTAAACACCTGTCAGACACTAAATTTCCCTCTACTGAGATAACTTGTTCTTTTAAAAACTGTTTAGGTTAGGTGAAAGCCCTCAATAAACACACTGTAGTATGCAATTGAATAGTGCTTAATGTTTTCTGTTTAAACACCTGAGAAAAGAACAGAAGTAGTAGTATCATTATGACCTAGACCGATCACCTGACCCTAATCAAACACACCTGAGCATGTTAGTCTGGGTTTTATCAGGGTTGGAGCTAAACCTCCAGGGTAAGATTTGAGAAACCCCGACATAAACTATTATTTTATGTTACAGTACAATAATACTGTACTATACAGTATATATATTGAGGATTATACCCTGTGTGTGTGTGTGTGTGTGTGTGTATATTATTTTTTACTATTATTATTATTATTATTATTATTATTATTATTATTATTGTTTTTAATTTATTGTTGTAGTTGTTTTTTCCCCCATTTTTAATAATTTTTAACATTTTCTTTAATAATTTTTTTTCCAGTAATATTTTACAGTGCAATAGTATTATTACTGTATTTATTACAATTATTCCACTATAATTATTTAACAATTATTTCTACATTGGTTTAGGTTTTGCAATTTAATAATAATATAATTACTATTAATAGTAATATCATTATTAAATACTTTATTCTTTTATTTTATAGTACAGTAATATTTTTGTAGTAATATATTTCTTTATTGGCTTAATTTTTTACCATTTAGTAAAAAAATTATATTTTTAAAAATTGATTACAATAGTCATATGATAATAAAAATAATAATAATTATTAGTAGTAGTAGCATCGTTATTACATATGCTATTCCTTTGTAACAGTACAATAATATTGTTAATATAATAATCTATTTTGGATATTTTTACATATTTGTTCGGTTTTGTACAAAAGTAAAATAGCAAACAATATATCTAACTGTAATGTATATCTTTATTGTTTTTGAAATGTAATAATAAGCATGTATAAAATAATGAAAATAATATGATTATCATAGTAATGGTATTATTAAATACTAGATTATTTTTTTTACAGTAAAATGGTTATTATCGTAGTAATATTTCTTTGTTGATTTTACGCTCTTTAAATAATAATAGTAACATAATAATATAAAAATAAAATGAAGAGTCACAACCAGGTAAAATGGCAAATAAATCGAAAGCATGTCAAAAATGCTAAAACCTGTCAACATTTCTTTAAGACCTTTAATATGTTGGCAAATACAAAATACGGTAAAGCCTTCATTTGCGTACAAACAAACAGGAATCATGTTTATAGTAAATACTCTTATAATGGAAGCTCGACAGGAGAGCGGGTGTACCACAAATACTGTAAAAACTCTCAGTTTCAAAAGTGTAACCATAACACATCAAAGCAGGTTTATTGTCATTTCTTTCCTACATAAAAAGAGCAAATGATATAAAGTGATTCGGTGCAAAACGTTTAACCAGAAAATGTGTCACAGTAGCTATAAATACATAATGAATACAGTAAACAAAACACAGAAGGCAGTGTGACCCACTTTCCTGCTACTTATCTCATTAATATAAACTCTTATTTATGTTTCAAACTGAAGTATGAATCAGCATTATTTTAATGCCACAGATGCGGTTCTTAGGTTAAGTTGTAAATAACGGAAAGGTGGTGTTACTGTAGTTTTCACAGGTATTTGTCTTATTTCTGCAGAAACAGGAGACAGTGGCATTACTGTCAGCGATTCTGTACGAATGTGTGACACAGGAGTATCCAGAAATGCTGCCAACACACATCTCCATTGACCAGGTCGGTTATAGTAAAGCATGAATGCATGCAAATATTGGGTAAAATGATTACATTTGTAATGTTTTGGTATCTACAATTTTCTTTGTGGCTGTTTCTAAAAATATTTTTTAAATGTGTTTGAAAGAAGGTGCTTTTGCTCACCAAGGCTGCATTTTTTATAATTTATATAAAAAAATGTAACTTGGAAAATAGCTGATGTAAAGCTGAATTTTTTAGCATTATGTTTTAGTCTCACAAGATTCTGTAGAAATCGTTCTAAAATGACGATTTGCTGCTAAAGAGCATTTCTAATTGTTATCAATGTTGAAAATATTTTTGTGGAAACCACAATACATTTTTATTTTTATCAATATAAGTGTATTTTAATTTAGTTGAATACAAAATAGTTATTTAAATGTATTACATAAGAAAATATGTGTTTATTAATTTTTCTTTTATTTTATAATTACTCAGATATTTCGAGTTTCATCAGATTCCATCATAAAATAAAAAAGGATAGAGAAAAGCTAATAATAATTATGATTTTAATGATATATAATATGGCGTCATGAAATCAGACCAGGTTTTTTGATGAACAGAGAGTTTGAAATGAATCTTTATAACAAACATTGAGTACAGAAAGTATTCAGACCATCCTTAAATTTTTTACTCTTTGTTATATTGCAGCCATTCGCTAAAATGATCAGTTAATTTTTTTTCCTCATTAATGTACACGCAGCATCCCATATTGACAGAAAAACACAGAATTGTTGACTTTTTTGCAGATTTATTAAAAAAGAAAAACTGAAATATCACATGGTCCTAAGTATTCAGACCCTTTGCTCAGTATTT
>JAUMHP010000063.1:20054981-20096970 GCA_032361065.1 Enteromius trimaculatus
TTTTCTTTTTTAATAAATCTGCAAAAATGTCAACAATTCTGTGTTTTTCTTTCAATATGGGGTGCTGTGTGTACATTCAGGAAAACTTAAATTATTTTAATTTAAAATTACCCACTGTATTCCAACTATCCAACTGTAGCTCATGAAATAACGCTGGAGTGCATTTTATGACGTCACCAAGCCTCACCTGTCACCAAGTTCACTGGCCTGGTGCATCTTGTAATTACGAAAAAGTTTTTTTTTCAGGTAACTGGTGTCACTTTTGTCCAGGAGTTAACTGGGACGCTCACACTCAAGCATGAATGTAACTTGCCAAGTTAGAGTTTGTACAAGCGTGAATGAGATTGAGAACTGCAGCAAGGTCCTTAAATCTCCATTATAAATTGTCTGTGCCAATACTGCTGCGTCGGACCAGTCAAACACAAAGATTGGAAATCTATTTGATGGCACAGAAATGATGCACTGCTTTAAATTCCCATTTGTTAGTGTGGAGGGCACCACTTGGACTTAAAACATATTCAGAGTTTCATACCCTCTCTAAGCTACTCTATAGTACTTCCTGTGTGGTTGGGAGTATCGTAAAAAGGTTACTGGGCATTGGTATGCCAGTGACTTGTTCAGGAAACTCATGCTAAGTGATTCTGCCCTCTTTGATCAGATAAACTCTTTGTATGTGGTGAGTGTTTGAGTGCTTCATTTCTGCTCCGTTCCCTCTGGAATTAGCTCAGTTAGATAAACGTCATCCCAGAGGGCTGCACAACCCTTGGTAGGCCACGTATAAAGTCTAGATGAAGGAAATCTGCCCTGAAATAACCGCTGCCCACGTGTCTGGACATTCCTGAACAGTGATGCCTGTGATTACTGAACCTTCAATCAAGAAAGCTGCACAGAATCTGGAGAACAACATACATTTGAAGCTTATTCGAGAAGGTTCACTTGGTATGAAAGGCTTCCATGAATCTTCTTTAAAGAGTTTTTATGTCCCAGTTTTTGACTGTCACTCTGCTCATGTGCATTTCAGGAAGGAAGGCAAACTTCGAGACCAGATGTGGGATGTTTGGAATGTGAAAAATGGTATTGTGAAACCTTGTGGCATTTGAGAATGTTTTTGTGCTTCGAAAACAGTTTGACGTTCAACATATTTGTGTCTGTGCATACTGCGTTTTTGTCAAGCCCTCGCTGACACAGTAAAGCACGCTGTCTATGTTTGAATGTGATCGGATATCCCCCTGGTCTGGAGCCCCACTTCTATATTTGGCATGATTAGTCATGTCAGCATGAAGGGAGGCTTTAGGACTTCCCTTTGTTCTGCTGTGACATCACAATACATTCAAATGTACACTGTGGGAAAGTCTTCTTTTATGTACTGAGTACATATGCATGTAGTTTTATGTTACAAATGACGTCAAGTCGGATGGTTCTATTTCCTCATCATGACCTTGAATTTGACAAGCATTTAAAACATGCAGGAACAGGTTTTCAGAAACCATTGCGTTTTGAAATCCCATACACGCCCAAAAATGTTCCCACGGTTTATATTGCTGCAGTGAAAAAACTGGCTCTGGTTCAGTTTTTGGAACTTGGTTGTTGACTTTTTCTTAGATTTAAGTTAAATTTTGAGGTAAAGTGAAAGTTTTTAGATTCCGCACCTGGTCAGTATGTGGTTTTGATCACTTTTTTTGCAGCTGCTGTTGTGAAATGAATGTCATAAAATGAAGGCATAAGATTCCATATGAAACAGTCATCTTATGGTTTTAAATGCAATGTATTAGCATGGCATGTCAACCACCCACATGTAGTTGACTTAACCAGTGCACTGTTCATTTCCTTTTAGACTTAAAATAAAAGTTTTCTGCCAGTTGACCATGTCACCTATATTTTATTTTACTTTTATTATTTATTTATTTACATTTCTGGCACACATCACAATGACCTCATTGTGCCCACTGCATCATGGAGTTATTAAACGGATTGTTTTACCCAGGAAACTGAAGTCACCGTTGTCAAGGCGTTAACTGAGACTCTATTCATTCACAACAGAGAGATTTTGAATCGTTGCGGCAAACTGTCGGGTGAAGTGGGCGTCGCCAAGAGCGCTCAAGAGAAAGTCTGTGTGTGGACCTGTGACTCTACATGAATGACTCAAGTGAAGAAACACGCGTGAAACCACTATTTCAAAGGAAAAAGAAGAGGAACAGGAGACATCTTGAACATTCGCAGTGGAACTTGAGTGCGCATCTGCGCAAAGTCTCTCCAAAGTCACTTGGTAACTTGTGCGCACCACTGCAGCTCCATTCTCAGGCAGTTTTTGGGGTAAGTGCACATTAAACTCACTAATGCACTGACTTAAATACTGAGTATTCACGGGGGAAAATATCATAATAAGATATATGATTTTTTTCTCCTTTTTCTTTTGCATTTTACATTCATCTTTAAACTTTTACGGTTAGATGCACTCTGCTACTCCAGTATAAAAATGAGTCAGAATTTGAGCGTGCACTAGTGCGTTCCTCCCATCACCAAGGCTTGTAGATCTCCTGAAGCACTGTCAGATCAACACGCTCGCTATACGTTTTTTAAATCGATGCATACTTAGTATGCTTTATATTATACTGTCATTTGCAAAGAAATGTTGCAGGCTTTCTTTCATGAGATGCATTGAGTTATTCGGGTCATTTTATTCTCATTGGGCGCTAGTTGAAGAGGAAGCCTGCGGTGCAAGCATGAGATAGTGTTTCTAACTTCCTGTTCCTCTTCAGAAAAGACACTTAATTGGAATAGCTCTGCATGGCTCCATATGGCAAGAGTACATACATGCTGTTTTTGCGTGGAATTAGAACAATGTAAGATCAAAGCAAACGTCTCTAAATTTCACCTGTAACCGAGTCCCCGTATAAAAAACGTATTTCTTATCCAGCTGCCAAGCGTTTGACCCGTTACGCGAGGCCCGGTCTGTGGTTAGTTTCTGTGTCGAGTCACGTACTTAATAGTTAGACAGCTACACGTCACAGCGAGGGGGGCGTGGTCCGCGGCTGTCAAAAGCGACGTCGTTTAAGCGTTTGTATCTGGGTAGAAAAGAGCGCGCATATTGGCTGTGTGTCAAACCGTGTGCTGGCTTCCTAGATAACAAACTAGCGTGCACACAGACAGATTCTGGTGGAAGTTTGTAGCTGACTTTTAAAGAATGCGTGTCTTTAGTTGACTTTATGAACGTATGTGTTTCTTTTTCAATCAGTAACTGACACAGATTTGCTGTGTGCTATTACAGGCAGTTGCATAAACACCCCAAAAATGAAGTAAGTTGATTTCCCTTAAATATAGCCGAGTGGAAATACAAACCAGTATTTTTGGTATTCATTCCGGCGATGACGCTGAACAAACGCGACGCAGCCTTCAAAGACGTTCATCTGACGCGTAGCCTAGACGGAACGCGCGTACCACGAAACGAACTTGAAATCAACTTTTGACCCTTTTGGTATGAGAAAGCGCTACAATCCTTCACTTTTGAAGATGTTTTTCCCTCTCATTCGTGTCATGTTTAACCGTCTTATGGAACTTCCTCTCATTGCCCATTCATGTGGTTTAGTAGCCGCGGCCCTATATACACCAGTCTGAACACAGAGGTGATTTCCAGTGCCCCCACAACATCATTTATCAAACGTGAGCTAAATCTAGATGAGTGGAACTCTAAAAACACTTTAAACCAGACTTAGCTGGTTTAAAATGGTCTCCCGATATAACACACAAAAGTACTTATAGTATATTATTCTAGTTTTTGGACCCCTGTACTGTATTTTTTTGAAGGGGTATACGAATACCATACAATCTTGCGAGCAGGTGTTTTAAATGACTGTGCAGTGACAATTTACAGTCTGGCTTTACTTGTGTTCATGGACATTTACATATCTGAAGCGAAAGAAGTACTAGATATTGAACTGAAAGTAAGCACTCTAAGAAGTCATGTATTTTTAAGGTCACATTAGTACCCTGTCATTTTACACTGCCTCCATGTCTGCTTTTAGTTAGGCAACTTTGGTTTCCAGTAAAACCTGTTACTGGTGGCCGTAGAGAGGCGGAAGTGGTAGCGATGAAACTTACATTCATAAAAAAGTCTCGCTGTGTCTATTGTTCTGTTTCAGATGGGTTTGAAATGACTGTACGTGATCTGACACCGTTCCACAGTAAGTTCGGTGCTTCAGGGGATGGAGATCACACCTCATATTTTAAAGTTTGAAGAGATTCATTTTTGGCTCTAAGGTTGAGTATGTGAGAGGGAACCCTCTGAATCACTGGGACTAATTTTTGTTTGATCTGTCAGATTAGACAAAGAACCAAAAAAAAATGTTTGAGGAATGCATGTATCTGTAAAACGAGGCACATCTGATCAGAAAACTAGACATGTGGCACATCTGCTGTTGCTGTGGTGTAAGGGGGAGGAATTTTTGAGGGCCTCATTTTTCTCCTATGTTTCTCTGCCATCTAGTGGACATTTCTCTCAACTAACCTGCACTTCATCTGAGGTAGAAGAAATTACATTTTATATTATTTACTGCCACAGCGGTGTGATTAGGCTATTAAAAAAACAAAACAACAGTACAACTATATAAAAAACCCAAGCATTGTCATCTACTACCATATCTTAACCTAATATTATTTTGTGGTATAGAAGTATTAGTGTACAGTTTGAATAAAGACATTTAAACGTTAAATGTAACAAATATAAATGATTTTGTACAGTGTACAGTGTAATATAAATTTAGGCAAATTCATTTTTCATATTTGATATTGACTAGCTTGTGAATAAACTACTTTACAATAAAGAACTTTTATTTTAACACTCACTTCAGCAAATGCACATGTATACATAAAAATGGTATATAAGCCTATATATTTTCTGAATATATATGATGTTGTCCACTAGGTGGCAGTATTTGCAACATTTCTGACATATGGCCTGTGGTAACAAAAACTTGCCATACAGGTAATAATCACTACAGGCTATGAAACAACGTTCTATGTAAATAATATAGTATATGGCAATCAATACAGTATTAGGGTATAAATATTAGTGTAGTATAAAAAAGTACTTTTGTACTGCATAGGTGGTCAGCATCAGATGGTCATAGTACCTTTTTCAAATCTTATTTTATATTAATACATATTTAAAATAAAAGAACAATAATATATGTATGTATTATATATTATTTTATGCAAATGTGTGTATATATATATATTATTGCATAAGTAATTTAAAATAATAATAAATGTTTTTTATTTATTTATAGCTTTACATATATGTGTGTATGTATATACTATTAATCATTTTAAAAATATAACATTTTTGTAAAATATAATTTATTAATATTGTACAAAAAATGATAAATTATATTGTTACTATTATACTACCTTTTTGTATTATATCATAATATAATATAATGTATGTAAAAAAGTGTGCTATTCTTTGGAATATAATTTTAGCATTATTTGTGGGAGTACATTGCATTATGTATGATTTTATGATGAAAACGAAAAAGACAGTTGATAGCAGTTTAATAGGTTATGTTATCATGTGTCAAACACGGTCTAGTAATTAGTTGCACAGATAAGCATGAGCAGCAGACCGCTGCTGCTTTCCTTCTCTTCATAATGCGTTCGTTCACTCCTGCAGTCCTACACTGGTAAACCTGCTCTGTCCTGTAAACCTGTGTGTGAAACGGGGTATCAATCATCCCGCTGCACTGGAAGCTCTGCAGGATTAAATACAGCGGTCATAGGAGCTCCCTCAAATCATTATTGATCGTCTTCAGAGCTCCTCTGTAGCGGAGAGGGCCTATTGTGTTTGACACACCGCTCTCAGGGTTTGATGGGACGCTCCAGAGTGTCCGTGTCCCTAGAGAAGCATGTAACAGGAGAGTATTGATCAGAGGTTTTGTGCGGGTTGCAGTGAGAATCATTTCAGCGTTTGTTCTCACAGGGTCGGTGCATAAGAGACGCAGCTGCACATGGGACAGGAGGGGACATGTCTTTACCGACACTTATTGACTGCTTATCTGATTTCAGTTTGTCATAGACATTCCTGCATGCCCAATGCGTTGGCATTAGTGTGTAGGAAGCTTGCATGGGCCAGAGGAACAGTAAAATTCTCTTTAGCCTGTTTTGTGATGCAAATGCAACAGTTCCTGTTTATGTAATTGACACTGCTTGTTTAGTCAGTACAAGTGTCACCACAAAATGTTCCAGTTTCATTTTTTAAAACCATTTAACAGGTAAACTGCGAGTGGTAGGAGTTGAAAGCAGATGCTTTTTTGTAGCAGATAAACACCTGAAAGTGTGAAATAGCACCGAAAGGTGCGTTTTAGTGTGTTTTAAATGTCAAAATACTTTTCCATATCCCAGTTTCACTGTAGGTGAACAGGCTACATTTTAAAGGGATAGTTCACCTGAAAAAGAAGAGATTTGGAAGAATGTTGGTAAGCAAACGCTTGACTTCCATAGTATATTTTCCCTAATATGGACGTGGTTTCCAACAATCTTTAAACGTTTAGCCTCTTCACCTACAGTAAAACTCTTCAGAATGTCACATTTGTGTTTAATAGAAGAAAGAAACACATACTTATTCTTTGAACAATATAGTTTAACGAAAAATCGCAGTATATTAAGACAATTGCTTTGTTTTACAAGTTGTCAGAAATGATATGCATAAATATGCACATGAGGCATTGTTACGTATGCGTTACATATATTTCCAGGACAGAAAATATGAACATTGAATAAAACATGTTCAAAATTGTTTTAATTTGTCGACAAAAAAAGAAAGAAGAAAAAATGATGGAAATACAATTAACTGTTTGAACGGGGGAAAAAATGCATATATGTGTGTGCATAAACATGAAGTGTAATAGACACATTTTTGAGGTGTTATTTCCAGTAATCTGAAAGACGACATGCAATAAAAGCAAAAAAGACAACATTTTTGAGTTGGCCAAAAAGAAATTGTGCCAATTCTTGCTTTAATATGGAGAGAAAACTGTACGTAAACCACTAGTGGGTGTTTTAAATGATTTTTCTTTTTAGTATTAGATTAGCATACAAAACATGCAGTTACTGCATGTCCTGTGAGGGGCAGCACTCAACAAAAACCCTATAGGATTTTCCTATTGGTTTGTGGGGTAATACTGAAAATAAGCTCTGTTGCAAACATAAGTTTACGAGTCTTTCACATCTAGTACTTCAAGATAATCACCAAAAACATTAACTATAAGCCGTTAGTCATCATTGGAGCCAACAATGCAGATTTTTTTTTTTTTATTCTGACGCCCCCTTTAGTTGTCTTGCAATGACCTGATTTAAGATGTCTTTCAGTGTCTTGACACAAAAATCACGTCAAATGTAAGATAAAACTTGTGACTCACAGATTGAGCATTTCCTCCCCAGATGTCTGCAGGATCCGGACCGATGGATCTCATTCATTTCTATTCTTCCGTCTCCCCCAGTGTGTTTGTTTTCAGACTCTTTGCTGCCCAGCACAGGAAATTCAGCAGTTATAGATCTAAAAACATGATGGGAATCGAGCATTAAGTGACTATGACTCGCTTCCTGACTAGCCAGGTCTTTTCCTGTGTGTCGTCATGAGTTTTTCAGACGGCTCAGATTCTCTCTGATCATCTTTTAACATTTATAAAGGATCTGGGGATCTGGAGCAAGATCTGAGGCCAAACGTTGAAGCCCTGCCTCTGAGATCTTTTGTTTTAAAGATTTTTACTCACTTTTAGGAGAAATCTTGTGGTAAACAAAAATTAGGTGTACTCTTAAAAGTATCGCTGTTAAGGTTAAGTTAATGTTAGATTTTATGATTTTATATCTGCTAACAGAAATATGCTCTAGGAGCAATTTGCTTATTGTTCCCATTAAGTTATGAACTTGAAAGAAATAATAAATCAGTTTTAGAATTTTAAATACTGAATGTTCTCTGAAACAAGTAGTACCATTTAAAACACATTAGATGAATATCCAGCTAATATGTTTCAAAAATGTCATGATGTATAAATAACATTTTAGTGTTATCATTTTTAGAACATTTGTAAAAACCAACACATTCTGTCTACATACCAGAAGAATATTTGTTCTTCTGAGAATGTTGCTTTTTTTGGTACACATTAACTTGCACGTCTCATAGTCTCTGCTGTAACATTTCCTCAAAATGATACTACATTTCTTGCAGTTTGGGAATGTTATGTTCAGTGAGTGGCGCTAAACTGACCCTAAACCTAACCGATAATGTTTAGAAAAGCAAAAATTAGATTAAAACATGTTTGCTTAAGCAATCGTGTAATTTTAGTTTACCAGGGGTGCTATCGAGCAAGTTTACTGCACCAGAAACGACATTATGGGGCTGGTTATGCGACACTAACTTCAAAATCTACAAATTATCCAACAGGTTTAGACAGGTTTAGTTGTATAAAACGACATAATACAGCTCATTCAAGACAGTCGGAAATATTTACAAATATGCCAAAACTGAGAGGTTCTTCCTTGAATGTGCCTGATAAGTTTCTTGGAAAACCATTTTCTCATGGCATAAAGCCAGTCAATCAGATCAGAGCTTTCCAGATCAAGAAAGTGGTTATTTTTTTTTTTCTTTTTGGTATAAGATGGTCAATGAAAAGCCAGTAGGTGATCTGAGGATAGGGTGAGATGCGTAATTCACATCTTTGATTGATTGTAACATTATTTATTTTAAATGAACAATTCCAGATGCAGCAATTCGTGAGGTGTCACCGATGTTAGCGCACTGTAAAAGTTCACCCTAAATGACTCCGGTGCACTGTGATTCTGTGAAACTGAAACAGAGAAGGTCTGATCATTGAGGGAGTGAAGAAGCCGCATCATAATGAGTCAGTACAGTACTCATTACTGCACAGCAGCTTTAAATGTGCGTGGTCAAATAGCACAGCTTGATCGCTGTGACGCTAACCTTGTTTTTTTTTTTTTTTTAGCTTTATACCTTATTCCCTTGTTTTGTTTTTGTTTGAGGAATGATATACTTAGATGAAGTGCCAGGTAAATCCAACATGGTCTGAAAAGCAAGGAGATATTAGCAGTATAAGATAAATAATTAATAATTGTAATAATTATTGTTGCTATATCTAACTTTGGAAGTACATATATGGTGACAGTAACATACAGTATGTAAAAAAACAGGTAGCTTACATATCATAGCAAAACATTAGTTAGAAATTGTGTGTGTGTGTGTGTGTGTATATATATATATATATATATATATATATGCGTGTGTGTGTGTGTGTGTGTGTGTGGGTATTCTCTCTCTCTCTCTCTCTCTCTCTCTCTCTATATATATATATATATTCTGAATTTGAGTGTATATATCAAGTTTAGCGTTAGTTCTGGCAGATCACATTAGTCAAGCTCACATCAGCTGACTCTCCTCTGATCCACATCTACCTATAGGAATGCAATGCCTAATCTCAGCATTTCCTTTAGTATTATCAGCAGTCCTTACATTGCTCAAACGCTAATGACCCTTCTCCATCCCCAGCTCCTCCTTTCCTTCCTTTCGTTTGTGTATATTTTAACCAATCCCAAGCCACAAGTTTAAAACTTTGCTACGAAGATCTGTTTCCCTCTGATTTGCTAGGTTTGTGTGATGGACACATGCTTGTTTGAGGTTTGATGTGCTATTACTGTAGTTCTCATCAGTGATCAGACTTTCGCATGGAATTCATTTTTTTAAACATTATATTTACATTTAGATTACCTTTTGGATGCAAGCCGCATCTAGAGATCTGTGTACTCAGATACTTGAGGGTGGACTCTTTGGGTGGACTCCTGGGTCAGTAAACAACCACTGGGAACACCCTAGCAACCACATAGCACTGCGATCAAAACACTTCTTAGCAACGCCCTAACTACCACCCACAACACCCTCGGATCTTGCCTGTGAGTCGCGCTCATCCAAACACCACCCACGATTTCTTCAGAAAATCTCAAGACCTTCTTGTTTCATTTACTAGTTACTAATCCATCTCTCAAATAGAAACCAAATAGTTTGAAACTGCATGTAGCATTTGACTCGACTCATTTATTCACAGTCACATGATCTTATAAGAAACATGACTGCAATTTAAAAAAAAAAAAAATGTTTGTCATGTTCGGAAAGCTAGTGTTTACATTTTTTCTTGCTTTCTATTAAGCCAGTATGCAGTACACTGTAAAAGTGTATTATAAACTGGATGCATACTGTACATTTAATTTTAAAGCAAAATCACTTTAGATGTTAAGCCTTGATTTCCGAAAAATGTATCAAAATGAAACATTAAATAACATTCTGGGAAAGTTATGAGCAAATATTCTTCCAGCAACGTTAATAGAATGTTTGAGCAAAGTTATCTAGTCTTTAATAACGTTCTTAAAACATCAGCTAAGAAACATGTTTAATAAATTGTCCATGGAATAACTTTTTTCATATGCCATTTTCATACTCGTTGTTCAGAGAACACTCAAATGTCAAGTCAAGTCACTTTTATTTATAAAGCGCTTTTAACAATACAGATTGTAACAAAGCACTGAACATTATCAAAAAGGAGAACAGAGTGATGGTAATTTATAATGACGAGATTAAACTATTTATCAAATTCAGAGACGGTCTCTGTAGTCAAGACAACTAAGCAAGCCAGAGGCGACAGCGGCAAGGAACCAAAACCCCATCCATGAGAGAATGGGAAAAAAAACCTTGGGAGAACGAGGCTTAGGTGGGTCTAGTTCTCCTCTGACCGGATGCCCAGCACCTTATTTCCAATTCAGTATTAAACACATGTAAGATTGTGTAGAGGACTTATAGTGTGTGTATCTGTATCATGGAGCTAATCTAGGTGTTCTGGTCTCTGATGAAGATCATCTCTTTGTGTTGGGACACCGTCTGATCTAGATACAGACTGAGGAACAGAATAAGAGAGAGACAGACTAATATTAACGTAGGGGGCCATTCTTTTTACGATGTAACGAGTACACGGTGTGTTAAGGGGAGTGTTCCCGGTTCTGGCTGATCTAATTAATGCAGCCTAACAATCTTTAACGGATCTGATTAATAAATGTGTATCAGTTTGTTATGTGTGCTATGTGTAACCCTAACCCCGACAGAGTGTGCCTGCCTCCCGAACAGTATTTGGTAGATTATTCCAGAGTTTGGGTGCTAAATAGGAAAAGGATCTGCCACCCGCAGTAGATTTTGATATTCTTATTTTGATAAACGCATTTGAGGTTGAGAGCATAGGACGCAATTTAGATATGTTCTTGAGATGGAAAAATTTAGTTTTACAGATGCTAGAAACATGGCTTTCAAATGAAAGATTGCTATCAAACAGCACACCTAGGTTCCCAACTGATGAAGAAGAACTAATATAAATGTAACAATCTCATAATGTTGGCAAAACGCCACGTTCGCCTTCATTTAAAAAATTTGAATATTCTGAATATTCCAAGACCACATAGATATAACGCTAGCTAAAGACCACATTTTTGTTAGCTGTGGCTTTCCTTCCCAGGTGAGTGTATCTTGAATGTTTAGAGGGTTATAATGGAAAGCAAGTTAAAAATACCACATTGCACTTGAGATCCAGCTGAACTGAACATCTGCTCTGGTTGGAGATCACCGAACTGATGTCGCATTCTTGTGGTGGGTTGGTTTCTGTCGGTTTACTTCAACGCAATCTCTCTCTCCCACACGCACTCTCTGATGTCTGTGAGGGGTCAGTGTGTGTCTCCTCCGAGCTCTGGCCCCTCACTGCCCTCCCATGCAGTGCTGTGGGAACTTGACCAGTCATCTGTTCAGTTATGAGCGGCATGTGGTGTAGAGGAAGCAGTGGTTTGTGAGTCAGCGCCTCATGAATCGTTCCGTTGGCCTTTGGCTCTCTTTAGCTCTTTGAGTCATCTAGATCCCTGTGGTCCTGTGAGATGGGTGTGTGTGTGAGGGGGAGGAAAGCTTGCGTTCCTCTGTTTCTGGTCCATTTGTTCTTCCGTTGTATTGTTCAGTGCTGTGTGTGCGACTGTCAAGAGAAGCAGTGAATGGTAAGTCAATATCTAATCAATACTTACAGGCTCATGACAATCAGAATAATTGAGATGTGTTCTCCTCCTATTTGCTCTTGTCTTCTGATTTGCTGACTTTAAAAAATAGAGTGATATCACGTTATAGCTGTGTAACCGAAAACGAGATATTTTACTGTGATAGTAGCACAGGCTTGGCACTTTACCAAACCTTAAACACATTTGCAAAGCGTTTGTTGTAAATTGTGCCTCAAGGTCGGTGGTGCGATGACATATTACAACACATGACATCAATAGCACTTTGATATTGGCCCTGTGCGTCAGTTTTAGGTGATGAATCTGTCTATGCTATGATTGTGGTGATTCATTACCAGTAGTACAGTCTGAATGGTGCAGACGTACTGGAAGCTTTTTATATTGTTCTACTCAGATGGCAGACCTTCTGTTTATTTGCCTTGAATAATTCAAAGTTTTTACATGTTCTTGGTACGCCGAACCTGTAAATGAACTGTGTATTTGAAGCTTTAAACAATAGTGTTTACTGCTGTATGTCTATGTAGTTAGTATAGGTCAACTAATGTAACCATTTGATGCATTTAACTAAAATAGTGTATCGGCGATACTAAAAATAACAGTTTCAGGTGCATATCATCACCATCAAATGCACATCTGGATCACTCACACACACATACATATATATCAAATAAAGAGTACAAATTAAACATTTGACTAGAATTATATATGTACATTCATCAGTCTATTTAATGTGTCAACTGGGGAAACATCTTACTGTTGCACATATTATTTTCCATAAATTTGTTCTCTCTGATAGAAAAGGAAGTCTATGTGACCTTCTTCATTTCCCATGGACCTTTTGGATTTTTCCCAGCATAGCGTGGGAAAAACAGTTCACTCCTCCGGTCTATCTTTAGCTGCTTTGCTGTAGGCAGGGCTGTGTTGTCCATTCAGAGAAACACACTCTAAGCCCCAATTCATATCCTAGCTCTCATAAATTTAAATTGGTGCATTCCTAACCACAGTAAGAAGAAAACAGATATGCAAAGCCAAAGTGAACAGATAAGAACCTATACATAAAGTAATAAGGACATTTTTACTACTTCTACTAGTAGTAGTTCCTGAAGGAGAGTTTTGTGTTGTTTTTTACAAAACTGGAAAGAAAAGCCAAAGTGAACAAAACGTATATTTAAAATACATTCTTAGATGAATAACATGCTGCATGAAATATTGACAATAAAGCATGGCTTACCGTATCTTATTGCTTTTATAAAATGGTTACCACGCAATAAAAATATCACAACCAAAAATGTATGTATTCATATGTTACTTTTTCAAAGAGAGTTCATTAAATGTTGCCCTTCCGCTAAAACTAGTAGGGTAGAGTGGGACTTGAGGCCCACCTTAAGAAAAATATGCTATACACTGCTCCTAAAATGTATAACTGCAGAAAAAAGGTATGCGTTGTATTGAAGATGAATGGAACAACAAATTTCATGTGAAAATAAATTATACAATTTTTTTTTTTTTTTTTTTAAATCTTAGAAATGTATGCGGTGGCAAGAGGGGCCTTTTACCCCACACAGGGTTTAAGGCTCACCAGCATAGGGTAAAAGGCCCACGGTGTTGATACAATTATTTCAGCTAAAATAATGTCTAAGTTAGTGCTTGTTTAAAATAATCACTTTAGTAAAGTTTGTATTATTTTCTACCTGACCTCAACGTTAAACGGCAAGAGAATGTTTCGATGCCTCGTCCTCAGAATAAAAGGTATTTATAAAATTGGTACAAGCTGTTAGGGGCATTACATTTCTGACCTGTGCTCATAGTGTTCGGCCAATCACAATGCACTGTGTCAGTTGGCCAATCAGAGAAGACTGCTTGTCGGAGGGAGGTGGGGCCTAGAGGAGTTACAGTAATGTACAGTATTTGAAAGAAATGTGTTTTTTTGTACATTAAATCATGTAAACATATTCTGTTACACCAAAATACACCAAATAATGATCTTTCAAATGGCATGATTCCCTTTAAGATGAATAATATGCTATATGCTAATGCTAACACTGCAAACTCAAAGGTGGAGCATGATGATTTTCATAAAATTGGCAAGGAATGCAAAGCCAAGGCAAACAATTGTAAACCAACCAACAAATATGAACAAGTATGAATAAACATACATTTACAAAAATACTGTGGTACATGCTAATGCTAACATGCTAAAACAAACAGTGCTCTATAAGTTACAGTGAGTTTTCATATAATTGTTCTGCTGAAAAAAAGCCAGCATATGCTGGTTAGGTTTGTTTTAAAGCTGGGATGCTGCCAGCACATGGCCAGCATAAACCAGCAAAAGGACCAGCTTAAACTAGCTTAAACCAAGCTAGTTTAAGCTTCAAAACATACCTAACTAGCACATGTAAACAAATGTGAACCTAAATGTAAAGTATTGCTATAAGTTAACATAAATAGTGCTCTACATGCTAATGCTAACATGCAAACATAAACAACACTCAATAAATTACTGAAGAAGAGCTGGTTTTGTGATGGTTTTCATAAAACTAGCAATTTCAAAGCCAAAGTGAACATAAAGTAAGTATCAAGTACAAAATATATACAAGATAAATAATGCATACATGCTAATGCTAACATGCAAACAAATAGGACTGGACACACGTTCCAATACTGGCAGGACATCCTCCATCCCTCATACTCTAAACGATCCATTGTAATATGCTATTCAAAAAATAGATTTACATATTTTAGGTTCAAGTTTGTTTGCAGAGCGAGTTGATAACATGACCCAGAGAAGAGTCCAAAACACGTCAAACCGTAGCTTAGCTTCTGGCTTTGATGAGAAGTGTGAGTGGTCTTGTTTTGATATTGCCATGCAGAACAGACTAAAATAAGCCCTTCATAGAGGCATGTACCCCACACTAGTGTACCATTTACAGTAAGTGGAGAGCGTCAGAACTGATAGCGTAAACCACTGGCTCCAGGGAGCATGATGCATTGAGCACTGCGTGGGGTGCATATGACAGAGATGAGTCAGCAATCTTACCAAGCAGAAAACAGAAAAAAAAAAAAAATTGATTAGTCTTTAACGTTAATCTTGATCTTGAGCGTAACATTCTCATAGACAGATGATTCTCGAAGAGCTTTCAGCTTTGGCCAGAAAATTTAATTGCAGGTTTGTTTTGTGATTTATTTTTCTTCAAAAGAAGGTTAAGACTTATTCTAAGTTCGTCTAAATATATATGCATCTCGTTTTACATAAAGATGACATTGCATTGTCGTGACTGTTGGTTAGAATTGTTGTGGACATTTTTGTTGATGCATTTAGCTTCTGCGTTCATGTAATTATCGGAAACCATTACAGCATTTTAGCGTACTTCTGTAACTCGTTTGCTTTGCATTGTGCTCTGTTATATGTTGCACACTGTATTCAGTTAGCATGGTTAATAGGTTAATACAATTTAATCAAATCTGGCTCTGAATGGGATACTTTCACTTGACATCTTACTGAGCCACGTCATTTATTGAACCGACTTGACCGCTAGATTGTACACAAGTCATTTTTTGACCATAGTTGACCGCTTTTACCTTTTCATATTATATATAGTGAAAATTCATATTTTATGTGAAACAAAATACAAGTCCTAGCTTATGTGCATTCATATTTAATAATAAAATAACCCCTTAACTCCATGCACAACTTAGAAGAAAGATTCATTTCACAAGTCAATTAATTTAATTTTTTGTATGCAAATTAGTTTTTTTTTTTTATTATTATATATACATTTTTTAGAACATTTCTCATGTGGCCAGTGTTTTACTTTTACTGTGTTCTTTTCTGCTCAGTTACAGAACAGGCTAGAAGAGGATAGAAGGTGGCTTTTTAAATAATTTTATATGAGTTGTTATGATTTCTGGTAAAGATGATGTTGAGCTGGCTAAATGTCAGCTTAATGTCACAGGAAAAGGACAAGTATCAGTTCTTTGAGTAGAATCAGGTTCCAAATGACTCTTAAATTAAATTTGATCAGCCATGCCTGGTTTCAGTTCGATTTGTCATCAAACCGAACTATCCGAATTACAAATCGTAAATGTTTGTGAAATGGTGTAGTCATTTCGTCTGGTCCTACTTTTTAGTAGTAAGATTCAGCACATTTTTTTTTTCAGAGGGTGCAAAGAATACGTTTGCTGATGCATGATGTCAGAAGGGGCACTGCATGGTCCCGGCCCCCCCGCTTTCTACGGCTTTTAGTCAGCACTGTAGATTCTCAAGATTGCACATTGTAAATGCGTTAACTCTTTGCTTATCAGTTCATCATGGGCAAGACATCTCGCATATTTGGCTTGTTGTTCTAAACTTTCACTTCACCGCGAACTGAAAACAATTAATCGTGATTTAATGTCACAGATCGGTCCAACACAATATAAAGATTGTTTAATAATAATTGAAATAGACATTTTAAATGTATTAATACACTGCTGAAACGATATGCAAAAATAGAAACTAGAAATAGATTAAACGGGACAATTTAAATTGAAGTGATTTCCCAGACAGGCATAAAGGAAGTTTTTTTTTTTTTAATGTTTATCTGCATTTTAATATCTGTATTTAGTATGGTTTATTCTTTGCTGTTGATCAGAACAGGCCTGACTTCATTCTAGGTCAAATACAAATAGTATATCCATTTGAGCTTTTTCTCTGTTCATATTTTCATGTAGTTGGTAATAGGTGTTTGTATTTAAAAGAATGGTGTAGCGGTGTAGATCGAGTTGATGGCGGTGGTGATATTTAGGTGTCGGCTACATGCTTGGGCGGTTCGGATAAAAGAGCCGTGTGATGAGAATGACTCACTATTAGTATAGTTTTCTTAGTATAGTTTGATCTTTGGAAATGTGTTGTCCTCCCTCATTTTCAAATTTCAACAACATAATCCTTAAAAAGTCAGCTTTACTCACCTTTATGTCTTCCGAAGATTTACTTATTGCAGGATAAGCTGCTCTTTTAATTACATTGAAAGTGAAAGGTGGCTACAGCTGTACATCAAGATGTTTTAAGCAAGATTTTTAATTCATTAAATTGCATTATGTTGCTAGCTTTAATGTATCATAACTAAATGACTTTTATGATGCACTTATTAGTTTTTATGGAGCATGACAGCCTCTGATTCACTTTCAATGCATGGAAATATTCAGCTTTTTGTGTCTCATGGAAGAAATGAATTCATAAAGGTTTGCAACAACATGAGGATGAGTCAATGAAGACCGCTAGCTTATTAGCAAGTCTGTGTTTATTCGAACATGTATATATTTAACATTTATTCCAGTCTTCAGTGTCTTCAGAAATTACTCTAATAAGCTGATTTGAGCACATTTCTCCTTATCATCAACGTTGAAAATAGCTGTGCTGCTTTGTGTCTTTGTGGAAACTGTAATTATTTTCTTTTTCACAATTTAGAAAGTTACAAAAAAAAGTATTTATCTGAAACATATGTCTTTTGTAACATTATAAATGTGTTTACTGTCACTTTTGATCAGTTTAATGTATCCGTGCTGAATAAAAGTATTAATGTACTTGGAAAAAAAATAATAGACATCTTACTGACCACAATATTTTGTGCGTTTTAAGATCCACTTTGTAAACTGTGAAATGATTTCTGCTCAATTCTCAGCAAAACAGCTACATATATGTCATCTTATAACTGTATGGTTTTCCTTTGCTGGAAGGTCAATCTGGCAGATTTGAAATAGGTGGTGTTTTACTCAAACAGTGACCGCGATGCATGTGTATGTCTACTCTTGTGGTATTTTCAGTCATTTCCCCCCGAACAAGTCTTAAAATCAGTAAGCCCAGCGTGACTAAATTTAGGAAAGCAATGCAACTCTGTCAAAATACAGCACGTTTTGAAAAAAATACAAGCTAAAATTAGTTACTGTCATAAGATAGATAGCCAGTGCGCATTGTTTGCAGCTGCTCTGGTGCACATGAGCTTTTTTTAAGCGCTCTGGTTGATCAGTGTAAATTTATTAAAACACAGAAGTGTCTGGCTAGCCATTAAGAAATTATGCTTTCTTAAATCTTTTCCTTTCTTCCCTTCCTTTCAGTGTGACAGAATAATATTTCCTCCCTTCGATCTACCACATCTTCTGCATTTTATTTCGTTTTATTTAAATGTTTTAACTGTTTGTGGCTCTTTGAAAGGCTTTGATAAGGGTGGAAAGGGGAAAAGGAATCAATTTTTTGAGGGTTGGTGGCCATTTTGTGCACTTTTTCTACCCTTGATCAAATTAACTTGAGTGAAACGAAGCATCCTGTTGATATATATTTGTAAACGGAGAAGATTTGTTACAGTTCTAAGCACTGGTACAAAGGACAGAGTAATGAATTTTACCGCAGTGTTTATTAGAGGTGTATTGTAATTCTGAAGTCGGCCAGCTGGTGTCGCCAAACACCTGTTTTAGTCGCGGCGGCTCTGTTTCCTTGTTGTCTTCGGCGCAGGTATCTCTCCCCATATGCCACAAATTAGTCAGTAAAGTCATTTTGAAACAAAGGGAACTCTCTTTAATTTCGCAGTTTCACTTACAAACGTGCGACCTTTAGTATTTCACAAAAATATGGGTGTTTTGTGAGAAGAGGGCATACGCGTGTAGCCTACAGATTGTGACCTAGACCCGTGGAGTTTATTTAAAGTTACCGTGATCACGATCTCTTGTCGTATTTAAGTGACAGCTCATGACTTTCTTAATAAATTACTCATAACCGACCACTGTTATAAATGTTCTTATGGTTTCTGTGGGATTCATGCTGCTTTGCTCCGGTTAACACAGTAATTCCCTGTGAATGGATTATTAAAGAAAAAAACACCTGAAGCCATTTTGTGTCAGCCCGATGAAAGAAAGACATTTTTACATTTAGTAATTATCAAATGATCGTACCTTATGAGCATTTATAAAAAAAATGATGCAGTACATAATTAATTTTGATTGTTAGGCCTGCTTTACCTTATGAAATATTAATCTGATCATTCTGGGTTTCAGTGTCTCTGAGTATTTGTCTGTTTTGCTAACCACATTCTGAAATATGATTAAATATCCAGATTAACATAAATCCTGAGGTGGTTTTTTCATGAATTGCAACACATTAGCTTGCTTGTTTATTTCACTTGTTTTGGAGCTGGAGAATTAGTCAAGGTGATTTATTTTCATGAGAATATGCAGGCATAATTAAAATAATAACATTGTGATTTTTTATTTACATATACATTTACAATAAAATCATTTCTTAGGTATAATCTATTTTATTCTGCTTGATTCTGTAATTCATACCGAATATTTCGCATAAAGCACATTTTTAGATCTAACAAAATGCTTTTTAAGCATAGGACCTGCTACACTGCTACCAGAATAGATCTTTTCATATCAAAGGCCGTGTTTTTCCTTATCTTTGTTTATGTATCATTGTATATTAACTGAATCACAAGGGTGATTTGCATTTTTAGTTAGATCCTCCGAGGGCGTTTATTTCCTGAGCTTACACCTCTTATCTAAAACCTCTCCAATTTGCTCTTGTGTGTCAGCATTTTATTTCCCCCCCCCAGCTTAAATGGGTGAAAACCTCAAAAGATTTATGAGAGAAGATGCTGGCTTTCACTCTGCGTCACAAAAGTCATTTCTTCATATACAAAGTTACCTACATTTACCAGTGTATGCATTTTAAAAACAGACTTTTGCCCAGCTCTGATGTTAACAAAAACTAAAATGTAGTTCCTCAATTTATCACCAGAATAAACCAAGAGGGATGCTTCAGAATGTTTCTTATTAATGTATAAAACAAGGGCAAAAAGTGCTTGTGCTTAATAGAAAAAGCCACATAATCGATATGACTTTAAAGAAAGACATGCCGGAGTTTCCTCACACAATTACCTCACTGACATTTTGTGAGTTTCACACACATTGGGCGTTAGAGTTTCTATCCTTACAGCCGACACAAAAACTATAACATGCATTTAGAATAAACGTTTCCAGTTCATATGCAATGATTAATAAAAGTGTTTACCCACAATGCAGTCACTCACTATCCAGCTGCCTTCTCAAAGTGTGAAAAAAAAAGAACTGGTTTGATGGTAAATGTAAAAAAAAAAGAAAGCTGATTTGAAAACTTTTTAATTCGGTGCTTTTAAACATTAGATTTAGTTCTGTGGTCTTCTCACGCAGCCACGGCGTGCCGTTTGCTGTTACGTCTTTTTCCTTAATTGAGCTTACCTTTAGCTGTCTCCGTTAACTAATATCCACGATTTATGGGAATCCTGTCGCATCAGCCGTTCGTGTGCCATTTGCGTGTAGGCTGTAGCCTTTAATTATGACTTTCTAGTTCACACACTGTGGGTGGATGAAGAAAATGAACAATTTCATATGTAAGGGTGTAGTGTTCTGTAAAGCTGCCTATAAATCGATATGGGTTTGTAGCGAGATTTGGAACGGACCGACAGCTGTAGTTTTGATAAGAGATGATATCACATGGACTATTTCAGTATTAGTCAGTGGAAACGGCATGTAAAGGATCAGCTTCAGATTGTTTGTTGTCTGCGTTGTGTTAACTGTGAAGGGTGAGTCGTCTGCTTCTGAGTGGTTTGATCAGGCTGCTTGTTTGAAGTGAATGTGAGATTGATTTGCTCGAGCTGGATTTAGGGATATTTGAGATGACTGCTGTGTTTGGGAAGGGTGTGCGTTTAGAGTTGTGGGCGTCTATATGATGAATATGACTATATTGTTTGCGTGCCGTGTGTTTTTGTTGCAGGGACGTTGATTATGCCTATATATATATATATTTATATATGTATGTGTGTGTGTGTGTGCGCGTGACCACTCGTGGTGTGTGTTGAGTGGAAAGGAAGCACTTTGAAAGGCTTTCTCTTTGTTCTGAAGCATCGATTTGACTGCACTGCCTGATAAAGACCGGGATCAGTGGCTCTGGTTTCACTTCAGGACCGATTTTTTTCACTGATCTAAAATAGTTTGCCATGCAGAAGTTGAGGAAATTATGATCGGATATTGGAGTGTTGCTAGAAACATGAAAATGCCACTAAAAATACTCAAAGACTGACTTTTACACCACTCTTAAATCATTCACCATGCAAATATTAATAAATAGCCTCAAAATCAAATACTGGAGCGTGTAAATATTGCTATGAGCATGCTACTTTAGATATCTAAAATTGCTTCAGGAGTTAGTTTTTTGCTCCATTCTGAAATTGTTTACCTTGCAAAAGTTAGCAAACAGCCTTAACCGTTAAATATTTTAGTGCATAAATATTGCTATAAACATATGAAAATGCCTCTTAAGGCAGTTTTGATATATAAAAATGAATGAATCAAAAATGGAGCGTGTAAATATTGCTGTAAACATGAACATGCTACTTTAGACAATTTTCTAAATTCTCAAATCATTAACCATACAATACTTAACAAATGGCCTTACAATCAGATATTTGAATGCATAAATATTGCTAAAAAATGCCATTCAAGACATTTTAAATCTAAAATAGCTTCTGGACTCTGATTTTATACACCTTTCTAAAATCGTGCGTTCAGAAGTTAATAAATGACTTTACTAAATCGTACCTCTAGTTGCGGTGTCTATTTAAAGCAGGTGTTTTTTCTTATGTCTTGCATATCTGAATAACAGGCACCAAATCACTGTGGTAATGGTGTGTTTTCTTAACTTTTTAAGCCTATTCTAAGCCTATATCATTTTCCTCCCTAGGTTTGATTTTGTGTGGTTAGTTGCATTTTATTATTTGCGCTAAGCTTTGTTTTTTCCAGGTCTCTGTGATCAAAACAGATCTGTGACCCATTTTTGTCTCACAGCCCACCAGTTACAGCACCAGCTCACAAGATTTGTGTGTGTGTGTGTGTGTGTTTTTTAAACAGGAAATGGCCACATGACCAGTTTATCACCTCCATTGTCTTCTGATTGTGTCTTTATCTATCAGTTAAATGTAGCCTATTAAAAGTTTTATCGGAGAAATAAACTACAGCGTTGTCCTGTTCAGCACAGAGAAATCTCGCAGTACAGTTTACACCGAGGTAAAGTGAGCATTAGTTTTAAGACATCGCACACTGCTGTCCATCACATAAGGAAAACCGTGCTATTATGTTCAGCTCTGTTTATGTGCATTAGGCATTTTGTGAAACCAATGCGATGGTTCAAAGCATCTGTATTGGGGCTCTTTACAGCACAGACATGGCAATCTTCTCCCGTGATGGACGGGAAAGCTGCTGAGGGCTCCCGAAATTTAGATTGTGAAAACAAGATGATGACATAACAGAAGATAAGAGCAGACTGTCGCCTCTGAAAGCCGAGATGCGGTAAAAGAAGTATTGTAAATTGCACACGGCTGAGACGTGAAACTCGAGCTGACTTCCACATTGTAGTTTATTTGAAAGCGGCCCGATGGCACAATTGTTCTGCTCTGAGCAAGGAAATTGAGCAAGGCCACTTATTTAAGCAGTGACAAGGAAATACGTAATGGGCTCGTACAATGTCCTAAAAAATGCACTGTACGTGAATTTTGTTGCCAAATTGCATGACTAATAACTCCGTGAAACTGCTTATTCTTAGATGAGCTTGTTTTTTACAATCACGGCATGGAAATGCGTCACCGTACAACCGCGCTTGTCACTTAAAATAGCTTTTATGTAATATTTAATATACAAATTTGCTCTTCTCAAAGTTTCTTTGGATGAAAACGTATGTCGAAGGCATAAATGTAAATGCTAAATTATTGCATCGCTGATCCAAGACTATCTAACATTTTCAAAATTCAACACATGCCCATACTAAGTACACATGATCAGACCGGCCTTCTGGACTTTTATGAATGTGAATTCTTCACTTCAATGACCTTCTGTCCTCTCAAGTCTGAGTTAGTCGGTTTGCTATTCGTGATTTTTTTTAATTCCCTCACTGTAAACTGTCGGGAAGCGCGGCCTATTTTACTGTGACCTTTAACCTTTTATTTGTCTCTTTGAAGAACAGCTGCACTAGTCTCGCTACACGCAACACGGGACTATTTCTGCAGCTCTGGAAAAGCAAAAAGCGTTGCCTTTTGTGCAGGATGCAATAAACGCTTCTTTGTGTTTGCATTTATGAGCTACAGTATTGGGTTTTGTTCACGTACACCCTGGAACAGATTATCAGCCACCGTCGAAGATAAAACGCACGTTCTGATAGTGAATTTATGCTCAATTGATATTAAAAACAGTTTGCTGAGAGATAATAGGGGAGAGAGCTGTGTTTGTATGCGCGTGGGTTGGTTTCAGCACAGATGGCACCAGCCAAAAGCATAGGATGTTTAAATGTCAGGCTAAAATACCATATCCTCCACAAAATATAGTACAGCATCGGTCTGAATAAATTGACTTTTTTTTCTTTCTTTCTCTCTCTCTTTCTTTCTTTTTTTTTAGTGAAAACCACAAGCTTTTCAGTTTTGTTTTTCGGGCGTAATTTGGTTTATCTTTAAGCTCATCGTCTTTGTGTTAAGACAAACATTCCAGGAACCTCCACTGAGCATCAGCGGCGTTATTCAGAAAGCCTCTCGCTCTGGGCTTTATGTTGGGTTTGTTGCACTCGTCAGCCGCTTCTTCGTAGCTATCAATTTACGGGCCGCTCTTAGTTGTTTTCGCATTGTGTACACGCTTGTAAGGCAGTTGCAGTGCAGATCGGATTGCACTAATAATGCTTATCCCAAGATTAATAGGATGAATTGATATTCCAGAAGCTATCAGTACAGAAATGCAAATTTTAATTAATCCATAAGTATATTTTACCCATTTACGTAGCAACCAGCAGATGATTAATATGGGATTAAGTGATGTTAAGTTATGTTGCTTTTAATTGTGCGATTTAAAAAAAAAGTTTCTCTGCAAAATATTTCACATGGTGCTGAAACCATACTGAAAAATATCACTGGTAAACCATAAGATTAAGATTGCTTCCTTTGACCTTTATTACTGCAGAAAGATCATTTTAAGTCATTTTTAGGTGAGATCTGGCATTAAAAACTAATCTATGAATCTCTGATCCAAAACAACAGGTCAAAGCCACAAAATTGTGTATCAATGCATCCAGTGAGGTTTTACATTTCATCTGCTCACGCTCTACTCAGACCTAAATGTTACATTTCAAAATTCACCTTAGTGGTTTGATGCCTGTGTAAGTGTATAATGTGCAAGTGTGTGTATTGTTTTGTGTGTGTGTGTGTACTCCCACCTGTGGTTGTGTGTGTGTGTGCTGCTGTGTTCAGACAGTAGGAGGGCTGCAGACATTTTAACAGCAGTCTCATAAACACTCCCGCACGAAGCAAAAAGAGCACAAAAAAAAAAAAAATACCCAGCTGCACACGGTGGACATTTTATAACTTTCTAAAATGTTGTTAAAATTGCTACCTTTTGTTTTTGCTTTTTTTGACGCTCATCCTAATTGATTTCAGAGACTGCACTAAAAAGCAAATGAGCAGACAGCATGCCATCGAAGTTTCCATGTTCACATAAAGTTGCCTTCACCTAATGACCTTTATGCTATCAAATAAATCACTTATAAATGCACAAAAAGTTCTGTATGGATATTTGCCCTGCTTTTGGTTATGCTATCGATTATTATGGTTGAGTTCCTCTGGCATTTTTCTCATGCATCTTTAAGCTGTCCTTTTAGACAAGTCAGTGTTGACTAATATAAGAATAATAAGGAATTTAATTATATGCTTTAAAAAAAAAACGAGATGTGGGTAAGAGTGGATGAGCTGTGCCGAACGCTGGTCTGTTGACTGTGAAGTTTCAGTATTAATTTCGTGTGTAGGTGTAACTTGTTATCAGCAGTCAAAAACAGCGTATGATTTTACTCAAACTATTCGTTTTAGAGTCGTCATCATCTGGGTTGCTCATAACGCTGGGGCTACGGCGAATTTCTTGCGTGAGTTTTTAGTAAAAACTGTACCGGGTTTGTTAGATGACAATGCAAACACGTGTGCAGAAAGATTTGAAGAGTTTGCACGAAAGTGAAAAATGTTATATTTTGACACTATAAAGCATTAAATTGTGTGAGGCGCACCGCAACAAAAACGAGCCGCTATGAAAGAGCTGGAGATGAGAAAAGTGCTGTAACATTTGTTTTGATCTTCTTCAGGAAGATCTGCATCAGCACTGCCTTCATGTGTGCACTAGCACTAGCCTCTGAATTACTGCTTTAAAAATGACCAGTTGTCTTTCTCGGGCTTTCACATATTTTGGTGTTCTTCTTTTTCTCATTTTGTTGTGTTGCAGGAGAGAAAAGACAGGAGAGTTTGACAGTCTGCCCACGACAGTTTTCTCTTCAGTTTTTGCTTAACCACGAAGATCATCAAACGCGCTTGTTCTCTTCTCCTGGCTGCCTCAAATGACTAATTCTGATCGAGTAGAAATGCAGAGTAAACCGTGTGCTTTTTTAGAGCATTGTCATATTTTCTGTCGAAATGTGGAAATTGAGATTTTACCGTTGTAGGATGAAAGATCTTCGACTGAGGATTCGGGTTGTTTTGGTTTCAAAATCCCTCATAAACACTCAAATCTGAACGTGGTTCAATTGTTTCTAAATTGTACATTTCGTTGGCTAATTTTATAGAAAGATCTAAACATGCTTTAATGAGGTAGAATTGGTTTCTTTGAGAGATCTGAAGAAATGCAGTTCCTTTGGCATATGTTGTTGACATGCTTTGTTTCCTCTCTAATTTATAACTATTGAGCAAACTTTAATTTAGAGACACATGTAGTCTTGTAGTTGTTTTTATATAAATAAATCGAAGTCATTTTGAAACTGATGGTTTAGGTGATATTATAGAGACAGGGGAAATTTTGCCTCTTGAGCATGTTCTCACCCACTCAGTTTCGTAGGAAAATCTTTAACCTTTTCAGCAACAACAAATGCCCATCAAAAAGTCAGAGAGAGAGAGTGAGAGAGAGAGAGAAGTCTGTTTTTCAGGCCATGAGTGTTTTGAGGCAGACATCTTAGGGACAATTTGTAATATTCATTTCGGTTATGACTCAGATTTCTCTCATTTGAAACTACAGATTTTACGACAATTCACGGACCGATTGAGTATTTCATCAAAATTCATTGCGAAGTGTCAAATTGGGACGGCGTGCTGCTGAAATTTGGTCGAATATATTTCAGAGATTACAAAGATAATTTCGGTGAACGTACCACAAGAGTAGTTTATTTGAAAATGTGTTTTGTGATCTGCTGGTGTTAAATGTGAGCACATGACGTGTATTAAACGCTCACTCAAGCTTTCTATTATTTATTTCATTTGATACAGCCAAATCAATATATTTAATAACATGTTCGACCTGTTTTTAATGTGCATTTCAGAGCAACTCTACAGAATTAATAGAGACCTCATGCACATGTTAAACTTTTTATACATGGCCCATTCAAATCAGAGAGATTTCTAGTCTTAGTTCTAATTCTGGTTATGGCAAACAAACCTGCTTAATTCCTAAACAAAATGATTTCAGTGAAACTCACAGTCCAAATGCATCATGCATTTTTTTTAAAGCCCTATTTTTTCAGGCTAGACTAGGCCTCATGTTTTTGACCTTTTTGTCACCTGAAGGTCACGTGAATATCTTCAGCAGTATATGGACATTGAGATTTTCAGAATAATTCGAACTGGTGATTTAGTTTTCTCATGAACCGTCTGCTCACACGCAGATATTAGCCTCTCACTTCCTGTTTAAACTTTTGTTTACCATTCGAAGGTGCTATTTTTAACCCTCTCAGCAGCGGCCGTTCAGCCACTTTCTTGTGTGCTCTTTCTCTCTGTTGATGTATTTTTGCATTAAATAAAACGAATGTAAGTTCTCTTTGACAAATACTCCTTGACCTCAATTGAGAGAAAAACACACCGCCTCTGAAGTCTGTCAGCTCCCACACAACCTGTAGACGGTCTGAATAATAATTCCTATAACTTTATCTGAAGCCCGATGAGCTGATACACAATTTTGAAGAAAACCGATTGTGATCTGCTCAGTGTTCCTTAATGCAGCACGCCAGAGAGAATAGTGTTTGGTGAATTAGCGGCATGAATGCGACGAGAAACCGCGTATTGTCTTTCTCACTGTCTGACTAACTCCTGTAGTGCTTTGTGGTGAGTTATTTTAGATACTGCACAAATTTGACTCTAAGATTTAGTGTAAACTTGACTTTGTCTCCATTGTGTCGTAACATCTCCTTCTCTGTCTCATCCAGATGAGTAAGTGCACATTTTTGATTGATATCTGGCAGGAACCTTTGTGCATGAAGAAATTTCCCGCCTACCATCCACCTACGGGACTCACAGCTCATCTTTTTTTCCTCGTCTCATACTGGAGACAGTTACTAATCACCGTGTTCTAATTTGAAGCTCATTTATCAGAGTAATAGATACGAGATCAAGCTTGCGTCAGCATGTTATGAGAGCTCAGCAAAGACTTGTTTGCTTATATTCCCCTCGAGTGTCCGTAGGCTCCCTGCATATTTACTCTTACATCATCTAAAGGACAAATAGCATGGCAATTATTAATGTTAAAGTGCAGTTAAAGGTTACATATTTGTGATGACGGTCGTTTTGGGGTGTTTCTTAAATCTCCTGTTCATACTGTTTGAATTTTCACATCCTGTTGTATATTTTTACTTGCGTATGGAATAGTTTTATATTTTAAAATGGGGTTTATTTCTCATAAGATTAGAGATTAGTAATGCACAAAGATCTTTTTTAAGAAATGCATACTTTTATTTAGCGAGGATGCATTAAATTGACCAACAGTGATGGTAAAAGCTATTTCTAATCATGCAGTTTCAAATAAATGCGGTTTGATTCATCAAATAATCCTGAAGCAAAAATAAATTTGAAGCAGCACAACTGTTCACACTAAACAGTGGAGTATTGATGCTGGAAATTAATCTTTGATCACAGTGCATTTTAAAGTGCATTGAAATATAAAACTGGGTCGCACTTTATATTAAGTGGCCTTAACTACTATGTACTTGCATCAAAAAATAAGTACTCATTGTAGTCATATTGTAATGCAACCCCCTTTTGCTGCTATTGAGGTGGGATACGTGTAAGGTTAGGGACAGATTTGGTGGTATGGGTAGGTTTAAGAGTGGGTTAAGGTGTGAGTGATGGGTCAGCAGTGTAATTACAAATTAATTTCTGATGTAATTTCATGCAGGTGTTTTAAAATATAAGTACAATGTAAAAACATGTACATGATAAGAGTGTTCTAGCAAATGGTTAGTTTAAATGTAAGTACATAGTAGTTAAGGCCACTTAATATAAAGTGGGGCTGTAAAATGTTTTTAAATTGTAATAATAATATTTGATAATTCTACTTTATTAGAGCAGTGAATGTCAACATAATGTAGTCAATGTGATACAAGGGTGTCTAAAACTTGGCAAGTTATATTTTTAATTCCTGCCCTCTAATAAATTAGTTATTGTTATTTTTTTATAAAAGGTTGCCCCTTCATGTCACATCTTTTACAGCATTGTGTTTTTCAGCATTAAAAGAAAGGATCAATGTACAGTATGATTATGTCTCGCATGATTAAAATAAAAAAAAGCACATGCTGAAATACCCACAATTTTTCATTTGCTTATTATATATATATATATATATATATATTTAGAAGGTCATCTAGTGCACTGAATTAATTAAATATACATGATAAATGAAAACCCATAAATGAGTAGCGTTTTATAAAGTCTCTCCTTACAGCATTCATCAGCGCAGGCCGAAACCGAGAGGCTTGTTTGCACTTGGATCTTTAAAGAATAACCACGAAGAGAAATAGAGACATTAATCTCACTCACGCATCAATTAACAGGTCAAAGACTCGCTCGCCAGTAACCTGCGGAGCGGCGTGAATATTTCATGGGCAGGGACGCCGTGTTGTTGAAGGGTGTGCGTGCTGGCGTCAGGAGATTCTCGTAACCTGCCATTGTTTTGTTTTTTTTGTGGGACGTAAGTGTATTGTGCTCGTGTTGCAGTAAAACTCTGATTAAAAAAAAACCACATGCATCATTAACAAATCAGACTCAAAAGTGACGTGTGATATTCAGTCATACACATACTTTGCCATTTCCTGTAATTATCAGTGGAAAGGTTTTACAACAAAAAATATATATACTGTGTGTTGCAACAGGTGTTTTGTTTCATAGTTAGCTGTATTGTTTATTAGCGTCCATGATGCATATTTTATAATATTTCAACTATTCTTTGATAATACACATGAAGTTGTGTATATTGTGTTTTTGGTCTGGTTGCATGTGTACATTAGTCTTTGTGTGGGCCAGTGTGTGTGTGTGAGTATCTAGCCTCACTCGGCCGCAGTGTCGGGTTTCCCATCAGGCCCTGAGAGAGCTTTTCTGGCTGTTATCTGTTTAGTCACGAGCAGCACCGTCCCCTCCAGCGCTGACAGAGAGACGGGTGCGAGCCTCGCCTCTCCTTCACTCCTACTCAAACGCTCATTCTACGCTCGTACTTCACAAACTGTTTTGAGAAAAAAAGACTGAATTAGCTAAAAGGTCAAGGTTATTGCTCAGACCCTGCACTTTCACAACTCAAGAGACTTATAAGAGATTGCAGTGCATGTTTTAAAAAATGTGTTTATAGCAGCTCGGTCTTGGGAGAAATGTGAGATCATATTGAGATTGAGATTTTCATCACAATATTTGCTGTTGTTACACACTTTAAAATTACCGGGCCCCTTTTTTTCACATCTCCGTTTGTTCTACTATTTAATTTAAGTGTGGTCTAAAGAAAATTCAAATAATCTTAATAATAATAATATATTTAAATAATTTAAAAAATAATAATTTGTTTAATTTTTATTCAATGCCGTTTTATTCATTTCCATTGCCTGTTTGAATTATTTTAAGTTCTTTTTAAATTATTTTTAGTTTCAATTTAGGCTATATGAATTGATATCTATTGTGATAGCGTGTTTTATTCTAATCAGAGCTTTTACTGTAAAATCTCTCAGCCTTGTGTCATCGCGTATCATGTATTCTTCAAGGATGTGGGCTTTTGTACGTTTCTCAGCTATTAACCAACAAAGTGCTTGATCAATGACTTTGTCGAGGGGGGACTAACACACGATCATGTGGTTGAAGTTGAGCCGCCATACACAATGCAAATTAAACACTGTGTGGGTTAATATGTATTTGTTTTTGACATCATTTACTAGCACAGGTTGTGCCGCTGCTTTTCCGTTGAATCGCGATCGCTGCAAACTGTTTGTTTTTGCCACCTTCGTTATTGAAAAAACTGTGATGTGATTTTTGAAAAACTGTTTGATGCGAATGCATTCAGACCATGTTGTTTTTCTCTGTAGGAAGGGCAAACACAGTGTAATGTTGTCATAGCTGCATGGTTTTGCTAAGATAAAGATCAAAATGAGATCTTCCTTTAGGGTTTCAGAAAATATTAGTACTTAATATATTACTAGATGCCATCACTTAGAAAGAGCAAAATCTTCCAATAAGATTTTTTTCAAATCTCTTTTTTTTGTTCCGAGGTTAACTAGATTATCATCTTAAAGCCCTAATCATTTTTCATGAAAATCCTAGTCATAAAACATGTCAGGTGGCGTTATTTCTATACGTGCTGACGTGACATATTTAGACTGCTTGTAATATGAGGTGAAAGTATTATATTCCTGAAACATGTGCGCATGCACGGCTAAATTTGAATGTTCAAACTGGACAAGTAATGTAGATAGATATGTTCAAAAACATTGTACTAAAACTTTATTTCTTTGGTTATGAAAACAGTGAACATTCCATTTTAGAATTTTGCAAACATTACAAGAATGTTAATTTTGAACGTTCTATAAAGTATGAACTTAAAAAAAAAAAAAGATACAAATCTCCAGATGACAAAAAAATATGTTCTAAGTGCATTTCATTAAGTTAAAAAAATTATATTTCTGGATGTTTAATTAAAAGTAAGTTTGAAATGAGCATGCAAACATTATGATGCTGTTATTTTTGATAAGCAATAACGTTTAAAACACATTAGATCACTGTTCCGTCAACCACGTATAGATAATGCTGTTGTTTTCTTCTGTTCTGTTAACACTGGAAGAGCACTTGTTCATGACTTTGAGCGAACCTTTCAAGAAAGTTAACCAAATTCTGAGAATGTTTCCTGTTTTTGACCTTTTAAAACAAACAAGATGAACTAAAAGCCGAATCCGTGGCGGTCATTATGTTCTCTGTTGTTGTGTCTGTGTGTAATGAAGTCCGCCGGCTCGCTCTGAGAACAAAGAGACTCACAAAAAAGGGGCTGATGAGGGCCCTCAGCCTCAGGCCCTGCTACTACTGCTGACTTACACAGGTACTTCCTCTGGAAGCTAACTGGAGTTTGTGTGCTTTTGTGCAGGTCACAGCAAGGAGAGACCGAGCCGTGGCTGTCGTCCAAGCTGAATGGCGTCAGACGTGGTCCCCATTACTTGAGGTCAGCCGCTCACGCAGCGCACAGTGTTCATTCCTGATTCAGGTCCTTCTGGGAAGTTCTTAAGAGCTTGGAAGTCATAATTATGATGTGAAGTGTTTTTATTTGAGATAATACGGATGAGTTGAGCATAGTTATGCGTGTCTTTAACCCAGCTAAAGGGAAATGTTCACAGAACTTCTTAAGAAAGTGGTCTTAACTTTAGAACAAAACCATTCTAATAATTAGTTTGTCAAACGTGTAATGTCTTCTATTTAAATGTTTATTGGTTTTGAAAAGTAATGTTTGCAAAAGGATGCAATGGAACATTTTCATAACTTACACATTAACAAAACATTCTTTGAACATTTTTGTTAGCTGGGAACTTACAAAGCATTTTTAGTTTCAGTGCAACAAAACGAAGAGCGAATGCTAGGTTTGTGTGTTTTATTAGTCTGGTGCAAACTCAAATAAGAACTGAAAATGTTTTTTTGTTTCTTAATCACAAAATGTTCAAATCATTCACAGTCTTGGTTCCAGGAGTATTTTCATTTAGTATAAAAGGATTTATCAAAAAAAAAAAACATAAGCCATTAAAACTTCAAAGAGCAACTATATAAAGTATATATATATATATATATATATATATATATATATACAAATAAAATAAAATATAACGTGCAATACAATATGAACACAATAACTACATTGCATTTATATTTTGATGCAAGTACATAGTAGTTAAGGCCACCTTATATAAGTGTGACTCTAAGGCCCGGGTTCACATTAGTTAAATTAAGATATTTAAGCAATTTTTACAAAAATGCCTTATAAGAACATATTACAGGTGAGCATCTTAACACAGAACAATGACACTGACTTGTTTTAAGATATGTCTGAGCAAGATATTTTCATCTGAGACGGCTCAAACATGCAGTGTAGTCTGGGACTAGCTTAAGCCTTGTCTGTGAAACTGGGGGAAAGTGTTACAAATATTACGTTTCATTTTATGGTCACACTTTATATTAGGTGGCCTTAACTACTATGTACTTGCATCAAAATATAAATGCAATGTAGTTATTGTGTTCATAGTGTGTTAGGGACAGGTTTGGTGGTATGGGTTGGTTTAAGAGTGGGTTGACCTGTAAGTGATGGGTCAACAGTGTAAATATAAATGTAATTACATATAGCTGTTTCTATAAATATAAGTAGAATGTAAAAACGTGTATGGACACAATAAGTGCATTGTACCAAGTGATTCATTTAAATGTAAGTACAGTAATTAAGGCCACCTAATATAAAAGTGGGACCAATTGTATTAAGTATGATACGAATAGTTTATAAATGTAATTTATTTGTTGTTTTAATTCATATTTATTTATTTTTGATAACGTTCCACCAAACGGCCTTGAAATTGCTGCTTTACAACTTCTACAGAAGTATCCTTTCTAGCGTAGCTCGGTCTTGAAAGGTTTCTAACTTTATTAAGAAGACGAATGGATTGTACTTCTGGAACCTAACTGTTGTGTACAGCAATTAGCTTCATTGACACAAGCCCAGCAACAACAAAAAAAAACTTGTGTCTCTTAGAAAATCCCATGTTTCTCATGACTAATTGTGCCATCCTGGCGACTATGACTGCGACATGACTCGAAGACAGCACGGTTTATTTATTTTCAAGCTAAACTGCTGTGGACTTGTAAAGACAAACAACATGATGAGCCGATGCAGAGCCATGTAACGAACACTTATCACTGGCAATAAATGTTTCCCTGAAAAACACGATCAGTTTGACATTTGTCTTTTTCTGTGGTTGTACTTGTGACTGTTTATTTTAACGGTGTGTTTACGTTGAGCTGTCCTCCTACGATCTGTCTGCCAGTCGCGAACAGAGCGGTTGACTTGTGGTTTACATGCGCGCAAGTGCATTCCCAGAGTCTGTGTGTGAGGACACGTGTAACGCTCTCAAATGTCAATCACACATGAGATGCGAGCTTCATGTTGTTGACATACAAAAACTGCCTATTTGAAAAATCTCTGCATTTTGTGCCATTGCATTTCTGCTTCCCTTGAATTTAGGACCGTGCATTTCCTGAGTGTGACTATTAATAGGCTTGTTTTTGTTTTCTTGTTATTGCACCAGGAAGAATACATTTGATGCATGAGTAAATGATGGTGCAATTAAATATAACTAATTGTGCAGTGGCATTTTTTAAACAAAAAACCCAAACAGTTTAGTTATGATGTACATTTTTACATTTGGATCTTGACTTAAAATTGCAATTTATGATATTGTTTCAGGAAGGCAGATATGTTTGTGCATGCATCTGCAATAAATGCAGTGCAGAGTAATGCAGCAGCTGAATTTGGATTATGCAGATGTCATATTTTTCCTCCCACTATTAACACTAATGGGTGTCGGTTAAATCAAGCGGTTGAATCATGAGTTTTGCATAAATGTTAAAAGTCAGATACTGACTTATGGGTTAAGGTCACCAAAATATTTGTGACTTTAGAGTGAGTCATTGTTAAAATAAGAACGGTGTCGTTGGTTCTTATCGGTGGTTAGTAAATGATAAAAATGTTACATGTGTAGGTGAAGAAAACAGAAAGTGGGTTAAGAATCAGATTACTATTTGAGAAGTTTGACAAACAAACAAAACAAAAAACATATTTCTGTCCTTTGAAGGTTATATTCTTGTTTTCTTTTTTTTCATGAACTCTCTCAGCTTTGTGTTTTAGGCTTTTATTACATCATAAATGTAATTTTTATATAAACAACAACAACAAAAAAATACAATAATTACAAAAATAATAATTTAATATGGAATTTATATACTTTTATTTATTATATATAATATACAGTGTGTGTATTAATATTATTTGGGTCACACCCTAACAGATATGATTACTTTGATGCATATTATGGCACTAATGTTTATATTTGCTGTAAATGTCAGAGGTTTTTGTTTTAGGATTGTTGTTTTTTTTTTTAAATCATAAAATACAATTTTAACACAGCAGCATTTTTAACTTGCTTTCCCATTTCCACTATAAACCACAATCTATGATTTAAAACAAACAAACATGAAATGTACTTTTATTTATTATATATACATAATATATAACATGTATTTATTACATTATATGAATGTCAAAACATGTAATAAAGTGGATTGTCAAATTATTTGTAAATTTTAAATAAAAGACAATTAGGCATGAAATTTACAGCAATATTATTATACAACATATTTAGAACATTTTATATTTAACTTAAATAAAGCCAAATGAATGCTTTGATGCATGAATCATATAACTGATATTGACATTTCCCATAAATGTCAACATATATCATGTACTGATGTTGTTTGTTGATAAGCAGCGTGTTTAAGCGGTGGTCTCTCGGTGCTGAGGGGTTCAGATCAGGTCACTGTAGGGTGGGTCACCTCGGGACACGAAAGCTCTGGGTCTTTGCCAGGATCATGAGCTGCTAACCGTTCTCTGTCCCTGCTGATCTCACACTTACTGCATATAGAGCTACAGGTGCAGACGCATCTGACCTTCAATCTACTACTGTAGGAGGCTGAAACTAGCGCACTATTCATTTTTAATTCTCTAAGCGTGGTTATTGATGTAAACATTAATATGTCCGTTCATAGTTACTAAAAGGCATTTGTTTTCCATGCTTTCTTTAAAAAAACAAACCGTGAAGCCAAGCGCTGGAAGTTTATTAGTTTAATTGAGGGAGTAATTACTTGAATCATACGAGGAAATGGGCAAACTTGTAATCATGCTTACTTACCCTCAAGACAAAAACATCCTGTAGACAGGCCTGCTCGTGCTACAGCAAATGTGGGCAGATTGCTCTGATACTTTGCTTTCTTGAAATTGTTCTTAATGTCTCCAGAAACAGGTGCAGAACAGATTTTTGCATGGAGAGGGTGAGCGTGCGCAGCTGCAGCAGTGATCCTGAAGCTCGGGCGCATGTCAAGATTTTGCTGACGTACCTTAGGGTTATAGGCAAATTTCCTCTGGAGCTTCATTTGACATTTACTATACTTTTGACTGTTTGCATCACAGGAGAAACATACCTTTACAGCACGCACTTAGTTTAAAAGCAAGTGAAATAGCACTTTTTTTTTTTTTAATTGCAGGTGTGTTATTCAACGTCAGTAATTTGCAGCATTATGTTAAATATGAAACTTGAAATAAAATCAGGAACTAACTCTATTTTAGAGGTATGGGTGAAACATCTCTCGCAGTGGACAGAATTAGACACGTGCGGGAAAATACTGATGAAAACCCCCTGAGAGACTGTTAGTATCACATAAAGATGATATTTTATGTGCTTTTGGATCTTTCACATGCATATTTGTATATGTACATGTCAGAGTATCTAAACATGAAATTAACATGGATAATTATAGAGACCGTGCATGACAGAGATTTCCACAATTTTTCATTTCAAATTGTTATTTTAATTATTAGTGTTTTATCAGCAAAACAGTTTAGATACACAAACTACATAATACATTTAGATCAGTGAGTAATTCAATATTTGTATGAATTTTAATCAAATTCAGTGCACACGTTTATACTGTAAGTGCATTTTTTTCTAATTATTTTTTTTTTATCAAAAATGACATTATCAGTATAACACATTTTACTTAAATGAACAATGCATTATGATTCATTAATTTGTTTTTTTTTATTTGTCTTATGCAGCCCTAAAAATACCATATTTCATTTTTAATAACACACCGAGTATACAACCCAAAATATATTAATATTTTTATGAACTAATGAAATTCATCACACACATAAATAATTAACGCATATATATATATGCATGCATAAGCAAATACTTTTTGATTACTATATTATAATTTAATTTAAATGTAATTTTAAATGATCTTTTACATAAATATTTTATCTAAGTATCTAAAACATAATTTCTAAAAGTAAACAAAATGTGAAAAAAAATTTATTAACTCAATTCAAAATATTATTTTGAAAGTGCATTAAAAAATTTTTTATTACTAATAATGTATAATAATATTAATAAATATTGTCAGCATAACAATTTGAGTGAAAAATATAATGAAATGAGTATATTAATGTTCTTTAATAGAAGCACATTAGAAGATGTCTTGACATATAAAGTGAAAACTAAACTAACTGAAAAAGCAAGCGCGTGGATCCTAACCTCCTGGTTCACAAGCGCTCGTGTCTTCCTGACCACACCCTCGTCTGTGATTCAGCAAAAAATACAGGAAGTTGTTTCATTACACAATGCTTACTAACTGTTCCCAGTCTTTCTTTTTCTTTTTCTTTTTTTTTTTTTTTTTACATGCAACTGTAAATCTCTTTTGGAAAAGCTTTTTCTTCTCCTAGGCACATTTTAGCACCATCCCGTAAAACCCAAGACAAACACGTTCCAGTGTCATAACCATTATCTTATCTGGCGAGAAGTGAGAAGTCAAGGTCAGCGGGAACGATGAGAAGATGAGAGACATAAAAGAGCTTGACAGACGTGTTGGAGCCAAAGCATGTGTGATACAGATATGATGAATATCTGTTTACAGGCCACCGGGAGTCACTTCACAAAGACTGTGGTGACTCACGGCTGTCCGGATGCCATCCTGCTCGCCTCGACTGGGGCTGTAAGTCAAGCGTCGGCGCCTAAAGCTGTCAGGCCTTCAATTCTCCGTATTTAACCACCTTTATGCCTCCAGGACATGTATTTAAACAGCAGGGGAAGAAATGAAAAAGTCTGGATGAAAAAATGTCACTCAAATAGGTAAAACTGCTAGAGATATTAGGGATGTAGATGAATAAGCTTCTGTTTTTAAGGTTGCATATATATTACAAAAAATACTGTTAAAATTGTAAAATATTTTTCTGTTTTATTATATTTTAAAACAGATTGTATTTCTGCGATCAGCATCCTTTCTACAGTTTCTACAGTCTCGCATGATTCTTCAGAAATCAGTATATTATGCAGATTTGCTGCTCTATTTATTCTATATCTTATTCTAAATTTATTCTATATCTATAAGAAATTATTTTTGCTGCTTAATATTTTTTGTGTGGAAACTGTGATACGTTTCCTCTTAGTTTTTTTTAATATGAATACGAAGTTAAAAACAGCATTTATTGGTAACAGAAATATTTTGTAGAATTATCGCTTTTGATCAATTTTGTGCATCCTTGCTGAATAAAAATATGATTATATGTAATATACATACATATATATGTAAACAAATATTTGTATTTAGTGGTAAATATTTAAAATATGTAATATTTCAAATATGTCCAAATATTTTAACTGTAGATATCTGTATTTGTGAAAAAAGTGAATAAAGTGAAAAAAAAAATTGCCTATTGACAAGCTCCTAAAACTCTATTTGCGTTTCATGCTGGATGTCGTAGCATGAGAGATGCGTGTTTGTGTTTCTACTTAATCCAGCTGAAACTGTCTGTTACGGACTGCAGTGTACCTGACTCACCGATATTAGCATTCACATGATAATCACACCATGACAACTCCAACCCCAATTACCCACCAGCGCCACTCTGGGCTTTTATTAGTCAGAGGTGTGGTCATCAGTCTGCTCTTTGTTTATTCTCATGTAGTTATGACACGAATACAGCGAGAGAGGAGTTTTCTGTCTGGGCTCTGCGTGTGCCGCGGGCGAAAGGCTCCTGGAGACACGCCCTGACATGTCGCTCCGCCGCTCTTCTCCCCGCTCGCCCATCTTTGTCCAGCTTGGTGTAAACAAACGCTGAGATGAAACCGAGCAGGAGTAAAACATGCAATCAGTCATATCAAGTGGATTTAATCTAAACCGAAACATCACTCAATCACGAATGAGATCTCTTTAACATTTGTGACACTGGACCACAGTTTCAGTTTTTAAAAATTAAGATTTATACATAATATAAGCTTACATATAAAAGTTTTTATACATTTACTGTAGGAAATGGAACATGATCTGTACTTGATATACTAATGATTTTTGGCTTATAAGGAGAATCAATCAATGTGTGTTGTACAATTAAATAGAGACCAAATTGACACTTTTGCACTTTTTTTTTCTCAAGGAGTGTCTTAAACTGCTCAGATTCACGAAGACATCTCACTGAAATTGAATAGTATCTGTAATTTAAGAAGAATCTCATTTAAAAAGTAGTTTTGTCAAATAATAAATGCAATTAATCACATCCAAAAAAAATTATTTGTGCACATAATATATGTGTGTGTACTGTGAATATTTATTATGTATATATAAATATAAATAGACAAATGCAGTATATATTTAGGGAAATATGTTATGTTTAGATATTAATTATATCTAATTTGAATTATGTGACTATAAATACATGGATATAAATACATGTACATATTTTCAAACTATATTTGTATATCTACATATATATATTAAATACACAAATTCCACACATATATATTATGTAAATGAAAACGTTTAGTTTGGATGTGGTTAATCGTTTGACAGCACCCTTAAAAAGTCAAAATTTCATTGAAAATACAAATTTTTACAAATGAAAGCAAAATCACGAATGTCTCAATTGTTTCTCCTCAAATTACTACCTTAGCTCCTTTTTTTTCCTCCGAGAAGGATTTGCCAAGTGTGCAGATTCGTCAGAGAAAAGGCTTTGAGTCTCACGTGTCTCCTTTTAGGTTTAGTAGTTTAGTTTAGTAGGATCTCAATGAAAACTTTGGACTTTTTTCTCATGAAAAAGGCCCGGTTTTCTCACGTTTCTCTTCTCGTTTCAAATAAGTGTTCATGTGAAGAGCCTTTGAAGATAAGTCTAATTTAAAGACATGCACCCTCAGAAATAAAGGCACAAAAGCTGTCACTGGGGCCGTACCTTTTCAGAAGGTACATGTTTGTACCTAAAGGGTTTATTACTGGCCCCATGTGACAGCCTTTGTACCTTTATTTCTGAGAGTGTATGAGCAAAATTACAAATGAGATAATTTCAATGTCTTTATTGTCTTTTCCTAGGCATTAGGCGAGTAAAAGGTGTAGTATCTCACATGTGCCTCCTTTAATTTCAAAATAGATCTCAATCAAAAAGTCGGTATTTCAATGAGAAAATGAAAAACTGCTTTCCACTTGCTTTTCCACACTTTTAATGTCTCTGTGATGTGTTCAGATTTGCCAAGACATCAAAGTCTCAATTAAAATGAACTTGGATGTTTTTATTTATTTCTCTGAAGATGAAATGAATCATTGGTGCAGTAATATCAAGCATGTTTAGTTTCTACTGTGCAACGGGCCAGAAAAATCACAAAATCAGATCTCTTTAAAGTCCTACGTGTTTCTCATTAAGTAGAGAGCACACTGACATTTTTGCTCTTTTTTTCTTAAAAAAGGAGCCTAGTGTCTCACGTGTGTCTCCTCTAGTTTTAGAAGAGATCTCAATCAAAGGGCCAGCATTCGGTGTGAAAACACTTCAAGATGAGTCAAATTTCAAGCCACATGAAAGCAAAATTACAAATGAGATCACTTTTGCCCTTTTCGTTTGGACAAAAAAGCCTTTAAAGAGACATAGTTTAAAGCGTAAAATAGTTTATATAATATATAATTCTATAATATTAAATGATATCTTGGATCTGGTGAGTTTAGATGTTTTGTTCAGTGTAGTATCAGAAGAGATGTTAATCAAAAGATCGACTCTTTGATGTAAAGAAGTTAAAGATGAGTCAGTCTCTTTATAATCTGTGAGATCTTAGTTGTTTTTTCTATAGCTATGAGATTATAATAAGAGCAACAGGTTTGGCTTCTCTTCGCTCTCTCTTTCTCGTAGACATAAAAAAAGAGATATCAATATAAACATTGACATTTCTCATTCAGAGGTTCCAATGTTGATTAAAGGTTGTGAACAGGCTGACACTTTGATGGGAAAGTTTAAGTTTAAGAAGTTTTGAAAAGTTTAAGATGAGTCAAATTTTCTCCAATTAGTCTCAGACTGAGACCAAACTGATTTTCCATTATTTTATACAATGAAAAGTAAGAGATAGAATTTTGATCAAAGACCAAATTACTGATGTGAAACTGAGATACCCAACTCATTTTCCTTTGACTCTTCTAAAATTAAATGAGTTACATTTAAACCACATTCTTTCATCCACAAGTATTGATACATTTAACGTAAGTTGTCCTGAGTCAGCCGCTCATGTACGACACAGGCTTCCTCGGTAGAAGTGATCGGTGAACGCTGCTTGTGTTTTTCGTTCACGAGCAGAACATGTTCTTATCAACATCTTTTTGTTGTGTGTGAAACAAAATGTCTTTAACCTTCTGATAAAAATCAAAACCATATCATTTAAGTGCTTTTTAATATTGGTCTAATCAAATAAACATTATACAACATATATTACATCAACAAAAACTTTTATTTTGGATCTGAATAATCATTTGACAGAAATATATATAAATATATATATAGACGTACATTAAGTAACATTATTGTCTTTGAGGAAATAAATATTTTGATGAGTATTAAATCCAAATTTAAGTTTTAAACCAAACCATATAATTTAAGATGAAAATAAATTTGGCAATTTATTATAAGTTTGTTCAAAGTATTATAATTTTTTCAGTGTATTTCTGGATCACCGCCTCCATCCTCCAATTGTTGTTAGTGCTTCTGATAAGATTGCAGCAGCTGATAGCAGATGATGTTTTCTGTATGTTTGTTGTGCTGTGTCACAGGCCCGTTCAGGACTCTGGGGAAGACTGTGTTATATGTGAAGAGCGGGTTTAGACGATAAGAGAACTGTGTGCTGCAGGGAAGTGTTTCTGATGCTGGTTTGGACAAATAGTGCGTGATGTTCAGACGGTTTCTGTTTTGGTCCTGGCAGGTTATGATGTGTCTAAAGGTGCAGCCTCGTGTGCTTATCAGATATAAATCAGCCTATTACCTGCCTGAGAACGACAACACACTCTGATTAGCACCAGACTGGAACAGCAGCCTCTCAGTAATATCACTGATTTATTTGAAGCTACTGAAGCGGTTATAAATACAGATTGATGTATTAGCATTTGGCAATGTTTTTTTTAAAAAGTAACATGTCACTTTCTTGTTGTGAGAAACATGCTTTACCTGTATTGACATTGATATCCGTTTTGACATATGGAAAATAAATAAATAAACCAGATCTTCCTTGTGAATTACGTAAGATATTTTAAAAGGATGGTGTAGTAGTGTTTTTGCCTTGTGTGTATTTTATAAAATATTTATCAGAAGCATGTGGTGATGACACATTAACATGGAAAGGAATTCACACACACACATATGTATATTTGTATGTATGAGTGTGCATGTATGTGCACACACATATATATATATATATATATAT
>JAUMHP010000063.1:20107680-20125433 GCA_032361065.1 Enteromius trimaculatus
TGTAAAATTGGTGGGTGAAGCTAAACAGGCAGTGATGTAGAATCGGTGGACTGGGCTAAACAGGCAGTGATGTAGAATAGGTGGGCGGGGCTAAACAGACAGTGCTGTAAAATCGGTGGACGAGGCTAAACAGACAGTGATTTAGAATCGATTGGTGGGTGAAGCTAAACAGGCAGTGATGTAAAATTGGTGGGTGAAGCTAAACAGGCAGTGATGTAGAATCGGTGGACTAGGCTAAACAGGCAGTGATGTAGAATCGGTGGACGGGGCTGAACAGAAAGTGCTGTAAAATTGGTGGGTGAAGCTAAACAGGCAGTGATGTAGAATCGTTGGACGAGGCGGCAGTGATGTAGAATCGGTGGACGAGGCTAAACAGACAGTGCTGTAGAATCGATGGGCATGGCTAAACATCAGCCAGTTATGTAGAATGAGTGGGCGGAGTTTAGCAGACAGTGTTTTAGAATGGGTGTGCAGGTATTATTCATATTATTACATCATAGAGTGGAAAAATTGGTTTGGGTAGTTTAGCTTCAATTTACTGTAAGCTGTTTTTAGACTTAAGTTTTTTTTTGGTTTTGCTTTTTGGTTTCTGTGTTCATGACTCCTTTAAATTGAGTCAATGCATTAATTGTAGTTTCTTTGTAATCAGTTGTGTGTGTTGTCAGTAATGTCAATGAAAAGATAGCTATTTCATTTTGTATAAATGTATACGAATAATATATTATATATTATATACAAAGTGATACCCCATATCAACATCTTTACGCTCCCCATTATGCTAACAAAGCATGCTGGCAACAGTTCACAAGAAAGCATTACTGTTTTACAATTATAGTGATTTGGTATAAAGTTTCTGGTTTAAATTATTAAATTCTAAATTAAATTATATAAAGATTAAAAAAAAAAAAAAACAGTTGAAGATAAAGTATGAAGATCCACCTCTAAGAAAATATTTTTCAAAAACGTATAAAGAAATTTGTAAAAATTCTTATAAATCAGACTCTAATTTGCTAGTTGTGAGGTGACGATTTTGTATGCATTTGTATAATGTGAATGTGAATGTGAATAGTTTCTAATATTAATATTAGTGTTGATCTGTTCAGGAACATTGTTGTGAATACAGCTTGACCACTGATTTCTAGTTAAGTCCTCTTTTGGAAGCACAAAGTAGTTTTACTTTCACAATGACACACAGCGTCTCCAGAACATTCTTCAAGCATTCTGGGAATCCAGAATCACAATTCAGCCACTTTTTAGCAGTGACTAAACAGCAGAGATGTTAACAAAACATTGATCAGTATGTGACAGTAACTCAGCTGTTCTTACTGTTGCTTTTCCAGTAACTATCTGCTTTTAGCGATGATGGGTAGCAGTGTAGCGTGACATTTGTTGACTTTTTTTGCACACACCTTTACAGGAGAGTGAACTGTGGCGATAATCAAACCTGCTCTGAAACATCCACTCACATGTGGCTCTGGGAAGCCTAGCCTTTTCTGGTTAATTGGTTTGTTGTTTCCGCAGCAAAATACAGTTGAACTGCTGCAGCATGCTTTGTGGCTGGGGTAAAAAGTGCTGCTTTGTTATCAGTGTGCGTGATAACAAACTACAATTAAATTATTACAAACTTTACAAACATGGGACAATATCTATCATATTACGACATTAATGAGCCGTTTTATTCCCCTAAACTTCACCAGATCAACAGGTCCTGTCAGAGCATGGCTAACTGAGTCATGCTAAGTTAGACATAATTGCATTCTCAATAAATCCTTCCACTTTAGTGCACATGCAGTCATGTAAAATTCTTGCAAGTTTGATCTGATTTCAAAATATAAAAAGTGTGTGAGAATAGGGATGTTTTTGCAAATTTCAGTGTAATATGGTGAGTTATATATTGGTTGTGGAGATGTAGTAGTGTTGGATTGTCGAAGGTTGTTTTTCTTTACTTTTTCATGGTTGTACAGCATCTGCTTTTATCATGGTTCCTCAATTTGAGTCTCGTTAAAGATTTAAATCCCTGCCGCCAAAATGCTAAACTCCAATATGTGTGGCTGAATTTATTCACGCAGGTTCAAATTTTTATTTAAAGCTTCTTTCTTTTCAGGTTCTTATTTACAGCATTATTTTAAAAGTCTGTGTATTAACTTATTGGGAAAAAAACGGTAATTCTATGTGAAACTGAGCACCCTCATATAGCCATACGGCATAATCACAACACTGAGAGATTGGGAGTCGAATCGGGCTCCTCGACACCACCAATACTGCTGACGTTATAGCATAATATAAGTTGATTTTTATTTTTTACAGCGCTTCATATAAGACCGATTGTTTCAAAGCAACTTTAACCAGTAAAATAAATGCTGCAAACTTTAAAAGTGTGGCAAATCCCAATACGGATATAAAGCAGCTTTTGCAAGGCAATAGTTTTGAAATGAGAGCTGTATGTTGTAGTATTGTTAAATGCTGCTGTCTGATATTCTGTTATAATAAAACCATCATATTTATTTATATGAAATGCTAACGATGTGGTTGTTTGGTGTTTTGTTCTTCATCAGAATGAAGTGTATCACAGACACACTTGACAGGAAAAAAATCTGCAATGCGCTGGAGATGAGGGTATCTCCCAGGTGAGCTTATAAACATGCACGATGGAAATTCTCAGTGTGAATGAAGTCAATAGAGGAAGACGTTTGTCTGGGGTCTTAACCACAATATCCTGAGCATACCGTGTTTTGCGCAAGGCTGAGCTATGACATGCAGCTAAGCACACCTGTGAGTGTGTGTCCTTCCAGTGAAGACTGTAAATTTCCTGAAAGATGTGGTTTCACACTAAAGGGAAACCAACAATGAACAGCGGCTGTGCTGGAACCCGGCGTGACGTTTGAGAGCCGTGCAATGAGAACGAACTGAGTTTAAATTGGGATACCTGTCAAAGCAAACAAAATTGAAATCTGTTTGCTTTGAGTTACATCTCATTTGACAGCACAGACACTCACTAACAATGCCAATACATTCTCTGTCATTCAGATGAAATGAAGTGTGTGACATAATGTGAGTTTAAGTACTTTAACTCTTGTGCACTAAGCACTTCCTTCCTCATGCCAAAAACATTAACAAGAGAAAGAGACTCATTTAGTTTTTTTGCTTTTCCAGTGTGTTGGTGGAAACTTTCAGATTTGATCTTGTGAATCCTGCATGTTAAATGACTAATGAATGACTAACCGTGTGTGAAATATTTGTGTGGTTTTGGAAAAGTATAACATTTAGGTAAAATTATGCACACAATTCAGTTACACTATGTGGAATTTAATTGATTTTAATTAGATTTTTAATTGTATTTTGTCAACCCAATATAATAACTATAAAAACTATGTTTAATAAATATTCAGTAAACAATAAAACATTTATTACTGTGAAAGTAGAACATTTATTTAAAATGATCTCCTTTTATTTTATTTATTTATAATTTGTTTCAAAGTAACTGAACAGTATAACACCATGTAATGTGAATAAAAACATTTATTATCACCATGTGTTTTATATTGCCATACTTATTCATTTTAAATAAACATTTAAATTGCATCTAAGGACTGCTAATGTAATTACAAATAATTTATACATTTTTGATCAATTAATTTTTAAATGTTCATTTAAAAATTGCAGTATTTTTATGCCAAAATGTTCACTCAAGTAAAGTTACTTCAGCAAAAAGCATCGGAGTTTAATGTTCAGCTGTGTTGAGAATCATTTGCATTGGAATTTTCCCTCGTAGATCAATAAAGTGCTGCTTTGTTATCAGTGTGTGTGTGATGCAGTTTGTTTTTAACTTGTTTGTGCACATTTTGATTGGTTGGAAGTAACGGATGCAAATAAAAAATGTCTTTCACCTTACAAATGTGGGACAAAATCTATCATATTGCAACATTAATGAGCCGTTTTATTCCCCTAAACTTCACCAGATCAACAGGTCCTGTCAGAGCATGGCTAACTAAGTCATGCTAAGTTAGACATAACTGTAATATTCTCAATAAATTCTTCCTCTTTAGTGCACGTGCAGTCATGTGACCGCACCCTGATTGGCTGAAAGCAAACTATGGAATTATGTCACAGTTTATGCCAAGTTGTGGAAGGTACCGTACTTTCCATGTCCTGCTGAATAGCACTGATAGGTCGCTCATTTGGAGGAAGAGAGACTTACCAGATCTCACAAACAAATCAAGTCTTTGTAGTGTGTCGCAACATTATGTTTTTCAGGCTGTACAAAGTGTTCCTAATACGACCTGTTCAATGGCTTTTCATGATGTAACCCAATGAATGGTCAGGTTTCATAAATTAATAATTGAGAGTAAAAGTCAATTTGATTATGCATGACAAATTTCTTTATGGTGTACAATTACAAATTTCCAAATAATTAAAAACTTCAATTTCACTTAAAGTTCAAATGTTGCATTGAATTTTGAATCAGACTGGGTGCTCAATTTATCCTTTTTTAATGTGGAGTATATGATGAAAATGCTATTTTTTGTTGTTTTAAAATATATCAATAATAACCTTGTATTGTCTTAATTTTTTTTAAGTTGTATACTAGTTTTTTTTAAGATCTGTTTATGATGTTTGATGATTCATTTTTCAAAATGACAATCTTTCATTTCATTTAAAGTACTTTTTTTGTATTTGTCTACTCTTTGTGCTCTGTCCAATGCATGATATTTTGCACAAAAATATTTTGCATAGTTTAGTTATTTTCAGTCCCAAATGATTATATTGAATTAATTATACCTTCCTAGTGCTGTACAAATGACTTTATTTTCTTTCTATTTGATTTACATGTAATTACATGTATGTGATCCAATTATGTTTTCAGCAGGGCATTAATAAAAAACTTAAGCCCATCAGTTTTATTAAAATCTGTGGATTGATAATTATTAAAAGAGACAGAATCTGTATTTAGAAAGTTGAAAAAAGCGGCTTTTATTTACAGCAGTATTGCACAAATTAGCACAGAAATGGTTCAGTGCAAAATACAAAAAGATGCATTTAACAAACAAACAAAACAAACAAACAAACAAAAACAAATGATCATTGTGCTACAAATGTACTGGGTCCTGGGTGGCGTCAGATTGGGTAATGCGGGTGTTCAGTGCAACGGGACTGAAAAGACTCAGTCAGAGGTCCAGTGAGATATACACAGGTTGGCTTGAAATGAAAGAAAAAAACAAAAAAAAACGGTTTGTTCTGGATTCAAAGGGCTAAATCAGAATGGGAATGCTGGATAAATCTTTCTGCAAATGCAAAGAATGGACACATGCAACATGACACAATGTAGTTTGCATTGAAATACGAGGTCTTTGGATTGTGTGGTAAACCTGGAACGGTAGACAAGCTAAACATTGTCATTTTGGCAAAGAGCAACAAACCGATATACAAACAAATGCATATGACAACACAGGGCCACGCATCTTCCACAAGTGGAATTGTCTAACTGACTTCCTTAACTTTCAGCAATACCTTTCACGGTAGGTAGTCAATACATCAGCTCATATTTAAATCTTTGCAACATAATTTTTCTACCAACATACTTGATGACTCATCCAGAGCCTTGTGCATTGATTACTGGAATACTGGGACAATGGTAATAAAAGGAGGAGAATCTTAAAGCTGAAGTAAAAATGGAAGACTGGTTTGTTCAAGAAATCTACACAGATGTATTTCCCTTAGTCCCTGAGGCTGTTAAAGTTCATTTAGTCAGGCCAGTTTGGGTAAGGCTGGAGTTAAACAGTGGTTGTAATGAGTACACTACTAGTGGGCATGGGCAATTAACTAGAGCGGTTCAAAACTTCAACCCCAAATTTGGTGTAACCATAAACAATGTTTCTGTGAATAAAATCCTGTTCTATCACCATTGTGTCCTTGAGCAAGGCACTTCAACGCAGTTTCTTCCATGTGCATGATAACTTCAGAAGAAAGCTATTCCAAATAAAACCCCTTGACCTAAACTACATTCAGAAAACACATGCTGTTTGAACATTAACAAAATCATCAATTAAAAGCCCCAAATGTCACTTTTGCTCTCTAATAAACAAACAGACCAAACAAGGAATCTAACAAAACCGAAATACCAAATGTGGAATGTTTATGATGTCAATACAACAAATCCGTCTATAGTTACACATAATTACTATCTTTGCCTGTCCAATTTGATTTATTCAGTGGCAGGAATTCATTAGCATAAACGATGCTTGAGCTACGAGATTGAGGAGTACCTGAAGGTGTTCAGAAGACCTTTTCACATGACTCTCATCTTTAAACACAAGCTTAAAGCGGCACTTTGAACTTAGCAGGAAAGGCATTGGAAATAGTACAACGGCAAAGCTATTTTCTTGGCTTTGTTGGTAAGAACCGTGGAAAAAATAGTTTAATGTAGGTTTATTCTGAGTTTTATGCATAACGTGTGCTTGCATGAGTAATGTTCTTTAAAATAAAGCAGCAAGGGTTCAAGTTTAAAAAAAAAATTAAAAATTGTTTTAGGCCAAATCAACGTTTTATAACTCAGCTAAACTTCACAGGCCAGGAAAGGTCTAGTGCTTGTCGCTCACACAGAAGTACTTTCAAACCAAGCAGCTTTCGGTCGGCCGAAGCGGTGGATTTCGCATGACCAACCTGAACAAGAGTGAAATCTGTGTGAGATTTTTTTTTATTTCACAGAGTCACACTAAGGATTGGATCTTTCGAAAATAATTATTATTTTTGTCATTTTTACTTGGCTCCAGTGATGTAGCAGAAGTTTCTATCAGCAGCACGCTAAAATGGAAAGTGGCAGACATACTGTAACTAGTCAATGTCTTCCTTTCAGTTACTGAGTGAACATCAAATAACCTAATAAATATTCATGTGTCCCTCCCACTTGTAACAAAGCTTGCAATGCATTAGCTCGGAGCTTTAAAGTTTCCCAATGCATTGAGGATAATGGGAGTCATGTGAAAAGGACTTTAATAATCTGGCTTTAAAGTAAGAATGCATTTTCAGTGTAGGTAAATCATCATGCATATGGTATAGGTCAAATTGCTATATATTATGATGTTTCGGTCATGTCTTCAATTGCAATTTTATTTAAATTCTAACTTCATTTTCTGTTTTGGGGTTTATCATATTCTTTTATATTTAATTTGTATAGACTATGCAAACCAAAGTCAAGTGCGAACCTCTGGAGCCAATGAACACACGAGGGACAGGCAGAACCACTAATATCGTCGCTTGACCGACTAACGTCCACGTTCAAATTATACACAAAATATACAAATTAAATACAGTGAAAATAAATAAAAGCAATAAAGAAAAAGACAGGGTAAAGATCAAAAAGAGAGATGTGTCAGGGGCAAACAGGCAATGAAGGCACGTTTTCCACACTCCACATGGGGTTCAAGGAAAACCTCCATGTCAACACAGCATCTAATGGCTCAGCTTTCCATGTGAACGCAGGAAACTCTGCTGTGAGTCAGTCTATGGATGGCCGATGGTTCCCGATTTATGTATTCGTCCAGAGATCTGCACACATCCCGACAGGTCCAAAACTGTACGCCGAAACCCGGAGAGGTTGCGGAAGAGCAGCACTGCTGTTATCCCTTATTATGTACATATTTACAGTCAGGTGAGGGGGTGATGTATGATGCTACATGTCTGCTACTCGTCTGCTGGGCTTTAAATGTGTCAATCATCTCCTTCGTAGGAACAGTTGTATTACACGTCCGATAAGGTCGTTCATCCACATGATGATGGCGTGTTCGTTGGGAGGGCCTGCACCGCCTGCACCGGCCTGTTTGAATGAGAGAAAAACAAGGCATTTAATTGAGAGTCATGTTTTTCTAATCGAATATTGCATGTAAATAGACAACGCTGCTGACAGCTAACAAATACTAGATCCCCAATGGAGTCCTTTAGGGATGGTGTATTCTTGTAAGTCATTAAGACATTTGACATTTTTAAATGTTAAATATAGCACTCTAAAACATACTAATCTACTATTTTTGGATATATATTAGCGCACGTACGCACATGTTGAAATCATTCTGACTCACAGCTGCTAATCTTTACAGTAAAGAGTCACCCAGGTAAGTCCTTCAGCATATATAACGTGACACTCTGCACCATGTTGACACATGAAATACCATGTTGAGACCTTGATGCTTTGAGGGATTTACAGTATCTTCATGCCGGTCAGATGTACAACAAACGCAATACAGGAACTAGCAGCTGCCAGGTTATCCGGTGATCTCTGAGTCTGTGAGATTTGGCAGCGGCTGACCTGAACCAGGTGGCCTCTTTCTGGCCTGCAGCTCTGCGCTGCATTCACCCGGCGTGCTGAATGACTGCGATAAGCAGCGAGGGCATTTCCCCCAGGAGACTGGCAGGAACTCATGAAGAAACGCACTCTACAAGCCAAAAAAAAAAAAAAACCTTTCCTGTTGTAATGAAAGGAGGATGAAAAACAGCAGGCGTGACCCTCCATCCACAGCAAGAATCTACTCTCAGAGGGCAACCATCAACAGTCCAGGGGAATCTCATAAGAAACTTCTATTTCAGACCACAATCCAAACACTAACGTTTCAAAATAACAAAATTATTGAGAATTACTCAATTATATTATTTAGATTATATATTTAGTAAATAAAAAAAATATAATAAAAAGTTATTTATGTATTTATTTTACAAATTAAAGGAATTATATATTGTAAATACAATTATGTATACAGAAGAGGAAAATATGCAGTAAAATTATGAAGAAAGTGCAAAAAAAAGGAGAAAAAAGTCTTAAAAGAAGCCTTTTATTTATATCAAAATTATATCACAAATATATACATATAACCTACATACACACAAACACACAGTTTTTTGTTAAAAATATAATAAAATATAATAATAAGTAAAAGTATTGGTAATCTTGTGGTTTAAAGTGCTTAATTGTTATGCGAATAATGTGACATTGCAATAAAACTGAACAAAAAACACTCTTAAATAGGATTTTTCTTAAGCAAAACCTAGTTTATTTCTCTCTTTTGGCTTTGGGGTGAAATGACCCATTTTATGAGACTCACCTGGCTATCACGTACACATTCGTTAATTAACTAAATCACTGAATCAAGGCAGGTGTTCGTCTATGAATACAATCGACCTGCATGGGGTCTAAATTAGGCCCTGTCATAAAACACTTTCTTTGCAAACAAAAGACAGAGTGAAAAAAAAAAGCTGCTTTTAATTCAGTAAAAGCCCTGCCAAAAATCACAACGTGCCCAAGGAGGGATTGTGTACTCAGCCAGAGGAAACAGGTGAGGAGGAAGTGGAGTGAAATGGAGGGAGATTTCACCGTATGTGTGTGTGGTTATACAAGAGAATCATGAGTCAGTGGGACTGTGGCGCTCAAACCGAAGCTGCTTCAAAGAGAAACACTTGTTTCAAATGCTGCATATTTTCACATGACGTTCATTTCAACTTGAGTGAGTCAGCGCTGAACCACGCATCACTGCAAGTCAATGATTTCCACAACTAAATATCTCCTGAGGTCACTGAGTTTAGGTGAACTGAACACAAGGGGCATTTTGGAGAGGGAGCAGTGTCACATTGATTTAAAAATGATGAAGCTTGATCTGAAGAAGCTACGTTAACTGATATGTGTTTTTCAGTGGCCAGTAACGATAAATAGGATTGACGTTGCATGAACGAATGAAGATGTGCTTATCAGTTGACTAATTCAAACAAAGTTACAATACTACAAAATTACACAAAAATACTGCTTCATTCATGAGACGCTGCACAAGACGTGATAGTCAAACATTCCTTTCGAACGCATGATTATACAGAAATTGTTTGATATTTAATGTGCGCATGATAGGGACAAGCTAAAATCGGCTGTTTTATGTTTTTTATTTTTTTCTCTCGACTTTCTTGACTTTTCGGGTTGACCTCTAAAACGGAATAGCTTCATTTTGGTTAAGAAACATTTGGCATTTTTATTATTTTATAATATTTCTGAACATTTAGGATATGTTTAAGACAAGTTTATGCAATAGTCAGCTTCGTATTTCATGCAATGTTTATGTAAAGATAACTTCATGTTTAATGACCTTGGAATTAAATGTTTTGCTATATTGCCCAGCTTTAATATCAATATGATTGATATAATGTGATTAACCTAAATAATTTTTAAATACATGCACAATGTGCTGTGTGAATATATACCATAATATACTAGGACTGTCAGTGCGCATCTACAAAATCCATTGGCACGATTTCAATAGCACTAAGGCATTTATATGACATTTAAAAAGGAAAAATGACAGTTTTATTGGACTGTAATCAAACATTTTAAGTGTGTTACAAGCCCCTTAAGGATGGTAAACAATGGTGGACAACAACTTCAAACACAATCAGAATTCCAAGTCGGAACTTTCTGTTTTAAAATTTGGAGGGAGGTTTAATGCTTCCATTAATTGGACACAGATACAATGACCCTAAAACAGCCAAACATCGGATTTATTGGTCTATCACTAGTTTACATAACCGTTCATATGCTGTTATGAAAGAGCAGTAGTGTGTTGAAAGCGTGTCAGGAAAAGGCTCTATGTAGTGATGCGGTAAGCGTGTCTTCAAATCCAGCGTGACACTGCAGATTGATAAAATGACAGAGGCGCATCCCTCTAATCAGGCACAATTAGCTTATGCACCGCTGTGGAAAAACATTCACCGACTTATTTACTATTTCATCCCGGTTTGAGTTGACACAGATCAGCGCTTGCCTTCTACATCTGGGTTCAATTCATCACTGTTAGTTTTAAAAACAATCTTGACACAAAAGATGGTGTTTATCTAGAGTCCTATCTGTACTGTGGGACGGGGGGGGGTGGGGGAAATGGAGAGAGCGTACAGGAGAAGAAGAGTGGCATCCCTGACTCATCCCGCTGGGACAATGGAGTCTGGTTTGGAAAAAAACCCAGCGACCACAAATAAGAAAAACAGAGCTGCCACAACTCAACAAAGCCAGAGCGCAGCAAAACAATCCTCACAGACTGTAGCGAGCTGCTAATACATTCACAGATGGCCAGTCCGCTATTGCCAGAGCTGGTAAAGTGCATGTAATACAACACACCGCGCATGTGCTTTGAGTTTATGTGGAGGAACAGCATGTGACAACTCATGAAATAGAAAAACATAGAGCAACAAAGAAACTACAGCATATTAGCTGCACAGACAAGTTGTATGATGGGATGTGTATTGTTGTGAGAATAAGTGTAATGACATGAAAGTACACTGTAAAAAAAACTTAAAATTTTAAGGCAACCAGATTCAGCAGATTTTGAGTTTTCTCAACTTATAAAAAACTGCTGATGCTGGTTGCCTTTAAATTTTAAGTTGGCTCAACTTTTTTTTTTACAGTGTACAAACAGATGCAGAACTTGGGACTTCAGTCACACCAATGACAATATTTAATGATAAAGTGAGAACTCGTGAAATTAAATTTATAGAATTTAAAAACTTTTTTATCATATTTTAATATTATAATTTTTTCATATTTTCATGATTCATTTTTTTATATAGTTTTAAATATTTAATGCATGTTCTTGGTTTTATTGTGCTTGATTGACGGGCAAAATAATTGAAAGCCATTTTATGTCATTCTAATCTAAATAACATCCAAATAAAAGTTCTTCAGAGTTTTATATTTAATTTACCATTGTACCATCAATTTTATCCATATCGTATACGTTCGCAAAAAGCTATAATGATAGAAAAACTATAAAGATACATACTATATTTGTGTTTGGACCAATGCACAATATTATTCTGTTTATCATAAGCATGTGCTAAAGCATCTGCCACTTTAAATGTTCGAGCCCTTTAACGTCAGGTGGATTCTGATTGGCTGTGAGTGTTTTATTGTTCATAACATCACTCCGGATGTGATTCCAACAATATTGTTTCTTTGTGTTGTTTTCCTCAAATTAGAATAATTATCTTATTTGGTGGAAATGGGCCAATCTACTCGATAAACCCTCCAACAATTGATCCCAGCTGCGCCAGGAAGGACAGTAGAAGTTCTGACTTACTGCTAGTCACTCAAACAGCCCTAACCCTCAGGGAAACAGTAAGTTTGCAGCATGTTCGAACATAAACGCATGCAATCATCTCCTGAGAGGTAGTCGCATGACTCAATAGAAACTTCACCAGCTACAATAGACTGGACTGTTCCAGTTCTCCAGGGAAGAGGCCTGCAACAAAAGAGCATTGATGCAAAGGGCTGACAAAGGTCCGTCATGTGTGATTTTTGCAGGGTGAGATGCAGACATTAGCGGTGCTGGGACAAGCAGCTCTGTGGCCAGACATCTGCTCTGCATTAGTGCGGTGCTTACTAACAGAGTGCTAGCATGTCACACCAACGCTCCTCTATCAGAGCCAGCGCTGGAGAAATGCTGAGGAGAGCGAACGATCTGGAAACAGACACTGCACATCCAGGACAATTATAGGGTCTCCAATAAATCCCAGCTGAAGTTTCTGATTATCTTTCTATTTATGAGAGGAACTCGAACGGAAAGCTCCCACTGAGTTCTTACGCCGCTGCATTTAATAAACAAGGCTGCCAAAAGAGATTTGATTGCTCAAGTTTTTCTTCATTTATTTTTTTATTGGTGCCAAGCATCATTATTATTATTCCTCATACTTACTGTTAGGGCTTTCTTCAAATCCCTAACACAAAGTGTTAGACGTTATTAGGCACATAACTCATCCTAATACCTCAAACCGAGCATCTTAATTGGGAGAAGTGTGATGTTGATTTTCTAAGTGGTCGAAATTACAATTTTTGTTTGGCGAAGGATAAAACAAGCCAATAAAATCTCATAAACTTGCAATGAATTAGGGACCAGCCCATATTTCAAGACTTGAGGATATTATACTGTAAATGCCCTAAAGCATCATTTTAAATTTGTGATTTTAAGACATGGAAAGTGGGTGAAAATTAATTCAAATTAGACAACTACATTGGCATTTATACAGAAGAGATGCGTTTTTCTAGTTATGCCAAGCTCTAAAATATTTTACGGAGTAGAAATTGTGAATAATAATAATAAAATACTTACTCCTAATTCTTACACAATATATTACAAAAAACTGGAACTCACTGGGACTGTAAATATTTTGGAAAACTGGGGCCAGAAAGGTTGGAAAAGTTGTAAACCACAGGTCTACATTATAATTGACTTAAGGTAAACACTATAGACAACTTAGCAACACCCTAGAAACCACTTTCAATACTGTAGCAACCTCTATCAGAGTTTGATTTTTACACAGACAAGATACTTGTTAAATCAACTGTTTCATTTTTTTTATTTTTGGAATTAAAGTCCACATTCCAAATGTTTCCTCAATCAATTATTCCAAAAATCACCAAACAAACACGCACAGGAGCGTCACAATCCTAAACAAATCTCTCCACAAATACAATGGGTTTACATGTTTTATGGGGACATTCTATAGGCGTAATGGTTTTTATACTGTACAGACTGTATGTGGTATTGTCCTACACTGACCCTACACCTAAACCTAGCCCTTACAGGAAACTGTAGGCACTTTTGGATTTTCAAAAAACTTAACTCTGTGTGATTTATAAGCTTGTTTCCTCATGGGGACCTAAGAAATGTCCCCACAAGGTCAAAATTTACTGGTATTCCTATCTTTGTGGGGACAATTGGTCCCCATAAGGTGATAAATACCAGGTGCACACTCACACAAATAAAGTACATTCCTGTTTAGTGATATAATACAAAGTATAGAGTTTATAATGAGTTATAAATGTACATACATTTAAACATAATACACACACACACACACACATATATATATATATATATATATGTATTATGTTTAAATGTATGTACAAGCCTGTGATGGTGCATTTAACAGTCATGAGCATCGGAAATAATTATTTGCACCATGCACCATGCTTGTGTAAAAGGTCCATATGATTTTTTGTTTGTTTGTTTGTTTAATCCATCATTTTAAATGTGGAAATACTTTTCTTTGACAGTTCTTTTTAATTATTCCAATATTTTCCATATTGAGGTCAAACAAACAATCCAAATAAACAAACTAACACATGCAGGAGCATCAAAACCCCAAACAAACTCCCGGAGTTACATCACAGACACGTGAGAAAAGAAACAAACAAAAGCGAGGAGTCCAACCCCTCCATTTGGAGTGCTGGCAGGATGTTTCCTTTCTGACCCTGACAGTGAGCGGCTCTTGCTAGGCCCGAGTGCGTCTCTATGGCGCTGAGGAGACTGACCCACTGCATAATTAGAGCCCAGAGCCTAACCGCAGGGTAAACATAATGAAGCTGAGCCGTCCCAGACACATACAGCTCTGCCATGCAACCTTCCCTCTTTCTCTTTCTCTCTCTCTCTCTTGCTCTCCTTTCTGATGACCCCTTGGCCTATTAGAAACTCCACCAGGGTTATTAGTCTGAGTTTTTAAGAGAAGTGGGCGGTTTTGAGGTGGGGGTTAGGATGAATTCTGTTCCTCTTGAGTCTTCTGGAACACAGCAGATGCTGTACAAGCCTGTAGTCACGCACACACTCCTGTTATGTTAGGGCTGCTCATTGTGATTCATTAAATGGATACAACATTTGATAGGAACTGTGCTTCAAGGTTACTTTTGAGCTGCATTCTTTTAACATATAAAATAAAAAAATATATATCCAAAAATATAATCCTGCTGTACTTCCAAAAGGGACTTCTAGACGACTTAAAATGTTTAAAAACTAAATACTTAAATTGTAACTTCTTTCCTCTCTGAGTTTGTTTCTCTTAGAATTCTGAGTTTGTGTTTCACAATTCTCACTTCTTTTCCAAGAACTCTAATTTGCATCCCGAAACTGTGACTTGTTTCCACAGAATTCTGAGCTTACATCCCTCAGTTCGGACCTTTTTCCTTTAGAAGTTATTGGGATGAGTTTACATCCCTTAGTGCTTTCATATGGCAATTATGTTCGTTTGTTTCTGCCATGAAATAAAAAAAAAGTATGTAAAAAAGCCTACAGATGTTTGAAAAAGTTTATGAAAAAGTTGAAAAAGTTTTTTTGCTTTTAAAATGGCCATGTGGGGTCCTAAAGCTGAGTGCCTCCTCTGATTAGGCTACAGGGTGTGTCTGGAGAACCAGGCAAACACGACACGTCCAGCAACAATGAATCACTGATGAATCAAGTGCACTTGTTTACAGTAAATGTGTCATGCATCATTCTATAAGAGCACATCTCTCTGAAGACATGTGATTGTTCTGGAAGGATATTATTTTAAGCAAAAAAAAAAAAAAAACCTTTAAAAAGAAAACAAAAAGTTGCCACAGGCAGAGTGACTTCGCTTAACAATCAAATGAAGAACAAATCCTATTTACACTAGCATTCACAGGTCTGGAGACAGTAAGATTTGACTGACTTCGATATTAATAATACATGTTTATTGAGGAGCAAATCAGCATAATTCAGCTTTCAATTACAGGAATAAATTACCTTTTAAAATGTATTCAAATAAACAGTTCTTTTAAATTGTAATAATAATACATGTTTTTGTAATTAGTATTTTAAAAAAATAAATCTTTGAATGACAGTATTTAAAAAAATCGTGTGAATGTACGTATGAATATGGAAATTCATGAAAAAGGTTAAACATAATGTTCGAATTTTGTTCACACGCTTAACCCCAAGTACGAGCAATAAATAGTTACCGTTGCCTTAACAAGCACCACTAATAAATGTACTGTTGAGCTGTTTATGAGCATGTCTGGGCTCTTGCCTACAGGTATATCTTTCAAGAGGTTTGCAGGTCTTGCTCGCTTGAACAATGACTAAGGTAATTTTACACAGCAATAACCAGACAGTGATAGCCGGAGTAGATAAGGCTCTATTTGCATGTTGAGCTCACAGAGATGACCTCAATCAAAACTCTGTCTGTTTACACTTCTACAGAGAAGCTGGTCGACTTAAAATCCTCAAAGAAGCAACTGGTTTCCAAATCTATAACAAGCTAAGTCGAGAGCGTAAGTCTGACACAACATAATAAACACAAATACTACCAGACAGAACTGTATCCAACTGGACGGCTGCCCAAACAGGAAGCATGACACAGTACTGGAGTCCAAGAGGTGAAAGGCAATAATTCTTCAACGGAGGTATTAATTATCTCAGATTTAACCAATACAATAACAGAATCTTATCAGGGCCAGCAACGTCATTATACCGAGAAAACACGTTTGCATGTTCATATCAATAACCAAAGGTGGACATACTGTACTAGCAGGGCTATATTTGCATAAGAAATACATAAGCAAACTTGAGTCATACAGCTCTGGACATTAATCTAACAAGCTCATATTTTAGCTAATGTAATTGTAAGTGCTCATCAATGCATGAGAATTGAAATATGAATATTAAACTGAATACCTGATACTGATTTGACAAATTTTGCATATAGTGGTGCTAATTTTAATAGTAGTATTTTTTCGGTTATGATCTTAACTATGTATTTACATCGCAAAAATAAGTACAATTGTGTTCATTTTGTATTGAAAAACACTTTTTCTGTTATTGAGGTGGGACGTGGGTAAGGACAGGTAGGTTTGAAGGTGGGTTAAGATGTAAGGGATGGGTCTACAGTGTAATTATAAATGTAATTCCAGAAATTAATTACAGATGTAATTACATAGGTATTTTTAAAAATATAAGTACAATGTAAAAACATGTATATAAACCAAATATAAAGTGAGACCATTTTTTTCTAATAAAATAAAATCTCAAATAGAGGGATCATAAATCCTTTAATTAATGCTTATAATGATTGTATAATCTAGTAATGGAGAATGAGATGATGAAAGATGAAAGTGTGAACACCACATCAGCCTTGATTCTTTATGAAGAACCTTGATTTCTTGACTACTGCTGAAGTGATGCAACATTAAGAAATACAAGTTCTGAAAATAAAGCTCCCTTTATAGCGGCAGGGTAAACATTTCCCTCATTAAGGCCCTGATCTGCAGAGACTTGCGATGCCGCTTTCGCGTACGCGCTCCTCTCTGTCTGCAACACCTGATTTAAACTCTGATATGAGAGGGGGTGGCTTCCCATCGCAAATTCAAACTAGCTCCCCTGGACAGACAAAGAAAACCATTGCTCTAGCGAGTGAAAATATTTCATCATCATTAATCTCTTGTGCTTGATCCTATGGTGTCACCTCAATATTACTTACCCCCAGACAGTACAGGCGGTTGAACTCGTCTCCAATGCGCCGCAGCTCCCGAGCGACCGCCATCTCTGGCCCCATGGCTCCGACAGGTGCTGCCATCTGCACGTGCTGGTGGCTAGGTTCGGCAAACCATACCTCTGAGAAACACAAGGGGATATACATATATATATTTATTTTATTTATTTATTTTTTTTTTTTGGGTTACTCAAACACTAAAAACACTGCCAAAATGTCTTAATTTCTAAAGTAACGGTAGGTCTATCAAAGATAAATCTGATTGAATTTTTACTAAAAAAATTTTTTTGCAATAAAGAACACTAAAAAATTAATTTGCAATACAAATCAACGGACAAAAAATGGTTTAGTAACAATTTTCATTTGCTAGTAAATTTTTTTAAAACAATAAAGAAGTAATAGCACATAACACATTGAATTTAAACACAACATGACATACAAAACATAATATAATA
>JAUMHP010000063.1:20125481-20136081 GCA_032361065.1 Enteromius trimaculatus
TATATATGTATATGTAAAATGCATTGACATAATTATTCTGATTATGTACAACTTTAAGAAAATATTATTTTATAGTGGACACATTCTCTTTGATTTAAACATTAAAAAATAAATAAATGAAATAAAAAAAATTGTAATGTCTCCTTTATCTTAAAAAAATGTCCAAAGTAATAGTGAGTCTGATTCGTTTTTTATTTGAAAAGTTTGCAATGCAATAGGAATCATTTGTGACATCACATGAAAATATCAGTTTAAAATTTTTTTGTAAAGGCCAGGATTTAGAATAAGGGTCCACGTCATATTTAGAGACTTGAGAATGTATTTTAACCAAACAGTAAGACGATTACAAATCAAGACTACTAAAATCTACAGTTTTTTCCTTTTCCTTCAAGAACCAGAGTTCACACCAGTCTTTGTATCGTAATTAAGTATCTATATAAACTGCATAAAAAAATAAACACTCCAGCAGGTCCAGCAGGACCGTAACTTCTAACAAACTTCTACTCTAGTATATCTTGTGGTATCGTCTGGTGCAAGCAACAACCTCTGCAACCTCTGTTTTGGTTTTTCCACAGCCATTATCATGATTAAATATTTGCCAACAGTGCTAGAATTACACATTGCCGGTTGTAAAACAGTAGATGAACGACAGCAGAGGTTATGAGGCTAAACGCTAATATCACCCAAATTCTGTCTGAACTCAAATTGATCTCGCACTATGACTCAAGCGAGAAGCTGTTTGACTGTTATTTCTCATGCTCAATCATATTAGGACCATTGGATACTCATTTCCTTTCACAACTCTGCTAGACCTGTACGGGTTGAACCAGGCAATATCTCTCTCAATCACTCAAAGTTTTAGTCAACACTTTCACCTTCATCCTCTACGCAGTGCCAACATCTCCAATGAGAACATCTAAATCAATATTGCAGTGGTCAAATGACTTTGAGCACAGTTCTGGGTTTGTTTATCACCGCATCTTCATTTATCTTTGGACATAATAAGACGTCTGGCCCGCAAGAGGTGCTCAAAAGGGGCACTGAGTTCATACTTGTAAATTCAAGACCTTGTGCCAGCACAATGCAGCAGCTAAAGGTATAAACAAGAGGCCGCTGGTAGAGGAACTCTCCCGTCGAGCGAGCAACAGATGAGAGCCCAGATAAGTTATTGTTGTTTCTCTTCGCCATTAAGAGTGGCTACAAGAAGACAATTATCGCCATCTCATATCTCCAGGCTCTCAATAGGGAAAACAGAGATGGTTGAATCTTGTGTCTAGCCTTCACAAAAGACAGGCTAGTCTATTTTGACTGCATGCACTGAGGCCGATTCTCTGCCTGCTTTCTTGAGGCCTCGGTGACAGTGAAGGTAAACAAGAAGACAACAGCCAAATCAGCCAACTGTGAATGAACCAAGCTGAAGGCTTGTACACATGCAAGCACATGCTTCAGGATACATGATACAGTGAACAATCTGATGTTAACAGAGAGGAAATGCAGGTTACTTCTTTTACAGCAGCTTTAACAAAGACAAATGAGTCGACTTGGCTTTAGGCAGGTCTGTGCTGCTTATAAATCAGAAGAACATGCTTTCTGGAAGAGTTTCTCGAGACAAGTGCACTGCCAAGCATCAAAACATTATGCTTATCACTGCGCTAATGTGGAAAACTGAGAGCCAAGTTAAACATTCAAAGCACTTAAATGGATGACATTCATAAACAATGAGATGGGGCTATATTAATACTTTTAAGCACCTTTATTTCACCTGTACAATCTATCACTGCCAATTTGGACTATTTATTTATTTATTTGTTTTAAGATTAACTTTATGATTAACATGCATGTCATATAACTAATGTATTGCATTTTGACTAATATTAAATATTTTTTTAAAGAAAATCTGTTTTATATATCCGTCCACTGACTCCCGGCCTAAAACCAAATTGCCCTTTGACCTTGAAAAATAGTTTTAGATGGCATTAAAAATGGCAATTTAACCGATTATTAACTGCCATAAATAACTCAATCAATAATTATAATTGATTGATTTCGTCATGACAAAGAGCGCGCGTTTCAGAGTTCAGTCACACAAGGGCGGGAATCCTGCAGCCGGCTACAAATTTTAAATGATTCTTAACGTCCGTCTGTTCTGCCTCGCTGTTTGTCGCGTCTGTGTCGTGTTTACACATCAAAGAATAGAGCCTTTTTTTCTCCAGGGGGCTCTTACCATCATTTTGGTCGTCTTGCGCTTCGGAAATATTTGGCATTAGCGGGGAACTTGGCACAGAATCGCTGTCGACGGAAAAATAGCCACTAGAGGACCTGGAGAAGGTTCGGCACATCGGTGACCTCGACTGGTGACTATTTGACATGGAAATCCCTCCCCTTAACGGGTCCCCATCGCTCGGCTGAGGGAAGTCAAAGTGCTCGGAGCGCAAGACAGCTCCGTCACTGGCGCTCTCTCCGCTTCCCCGCGAGGCCGGGTCATTGGCCAGCGTTTGCTCTCTGCAGAACAAACAAAACACTCATTACTGTCTTTTGCAAGGGTTTCGAAGAGGAATTGTGTGGGCTGTTGGCAGGGGGTTTTGAATTTCCAGTCTATTTCGTGGCGATTAGCATGCGTTTGAAAACTAGGCTGGCAGCGAGCGCTACAGCCGGCGAAGTGCGTCACAAACGAGCTCCACTTCGACTTCCTATTTCTTCCTTACAGCAAAACAGTCTACATTTTGGGATAAAACGCAAGAATGCGCGAAGGCGTCGCGTCGAACACCGCGCGGCATTGCGAGATTGCGCTGTGGCGGCATCTGCACGCGTCTTCAACTTTGTTTCGTCGTTCTGATCTAGATAGGTTTATTACGTGGCGCTTTTAAACATGAAAACACATCCAACAGTTCTCCCGTGAACCATTTCAGCTTCGTCAGTCATGCCGGCTTGTACAAACCGCGGAGCAACCATGACAAAAAGCGGCAAATACAGAAGCAAAACATAAGCAATTATGAGCTAAAATACAAATAGAACAAATTCCGTCATGATGTTGAAGCATTACCTACCGCTATTCATTGCGCCTGCACTTGTTAGTCGCTAATAAGTACTTTATAGTCAGTAGGAGCGCGAGTTAGAAACACGCACGCGACTGGATCGCATTTTCTTCGGTTTTCTTTATATCTTGCTTCGATGTCACTTGTCAGCGAGTTGCGAAGTCAGCACTTTACTGACAGTAATGAATACTGTACAAGCGGGGAGTTTGACGCAACGCCATCGCGACGCTTTTTTTTGTTCCTTTAATTTGACTTTTTAGCGATCCGTAATGCTCAGTATTTTACTGACAGCCATCGATACAGTACGATAGCGGGGTTTTATAGTGATTCATGTTCAACGAGAGAGCGGCGGCGAAACAATATGCGCAGCAAAACAGTTTTATTAATAGGAGCGCGTCGACGCCTCCAAGTGTTCACACAAACACAGCAGACAATAGCGCAAAGTTATGCGTGTATCAGTCTAGCACACCGACAGATTAGACGATCGTTAAAAATAAATAAACAAACAACAATTATACAAATAAGTATCGCACGACACGTCCCAAACCGCAATTATTTCCAGCCGAGAACATTTCGAGTCGTATTTCGAAAGTGAAGCGCGAATAAATACATCTTTTACACACGTTGGTAGAGTATCGCCTGGCGTAAGTGTGTAGAACTTCAACAACAACCGCAGGTTTTCATCGTATTTTGACTTTTTTCAGTGGATAACGGAAAAGAAAACAACGCAAACAGGTGCCTGTCGTTACCCATTGCGAAACAGTTAAATTATTCACTCTGGTTAAATGTCAACACATATGGGCCACTAAGGGGGGTGGCCGTCTCTACTACATCTCAACTTTTGTTGTCTTTGCGACATTGTTTGGCTGGACGCTACGTAAAGCGACCAGACAACGCGCATCTGAAGTTTCACTTTTTTTCCCCCTCGCCGCAGCGCGCAGCTTTGTTTTGTTTTTTTGCGCGTTATGCTTCGCTGATATAAAATACCAACACGAAAAATAATCAAAGGTGATTTTGAAAAATAAACAAATTGATAACCCGATTTTACTATTCACTTTCTTGGGTTTTAAATCACGGCGATCACATTTTAAAAAGCGTAAATCCTTAACACGTAATCCATTTTGAAAGACAATATCGTGCAAAAAAGAAAAAGTGCAAAAAAAAAAGTTATCCTAAAGAAAGCCGGCATACTGTACGATACGCGCGAAGTAACTCACCTGGACGTGTGAGACATCCCGCTGCGGATAAAAAAAAAACCAAACAAAAAAAAAACTTAACGCATCATTTTAGCGATAGACAACAAAACAAAGGGCAAATTTCGAAATATCCAGAGATTAAAAAGTGTTGTAAAAAAGTGGAAATAAATATGTACAATTCCAATAGCAGGCAATCGATGGCTCTCAATCTCTCGATGTATTTGTTTCCTTTGGAGCAGCTGTCATTTAAGATCCTGTTTGAAAAACGTCCACAGGATTGTTTTGAATAACTCTTTTGTCTCGATGTCTTCTGAGTGCACTTCCTCGCCGAGGCTCACTCTCTCGCGTCTGCTTCGAATAGTGAATAAGTTGATCTGCTGTCTATGTTCTGAAAAGAGGAAAGCTGAGAGCCCCGCCCACGTGGGATGGGCTTGTGATGGTCAAACTCACAGGGGGTGGGATCTTTTCAAACCACCCCATTAGGCTCTAAATGTACACAAACACTTTAGATTAAACTAGAACAAAAGCACTATAGTTCTTCTTTTGCACGGGCTAGTCTCGTCTGTGGTATATTTCATTTACCGTCTGATTGAATGATGTTTGATCACAAGTCACAAGTGTATCATGAGCATTTTAAAACAATGTAATGTTGCGTGCAAAACAAACCAGGTTTACAATTGCCAAACTAAGTAGTTGGTACACATTTTATTCTGTTATTAATCAAATGATCCACTGTTTGTGGCACAATAAGACAACATGCACAATGCAAACACAAAGACAATAAGGAAAACAACTATCAAGTAAATATCCAGTCTTCTCTTTGTTTACAGTGACAAGTACAGAAAACCTAGAAATATCAGGCAATGGAACAATTTGTTTGCAGAACATTACAGAACTGCTGCATTAACAGACTTTAGTAAGAAAGAAGAAAAATGATATTGTTCAAGAAAACATAATAAGGTAACTGGTGGTTTGGTCCAAACTCAGTGTATGACAAAAGCATAAACACTGCCCCAAACACAAGCACCATTGAGGACCCAAACAGCAGATTACACCTAAATTGTTTATCTTTATTTGACTCAAAGCGTAAAAAAAGGTAAATATATGGCAGTTGATAATGGCATTAAAACTATAGCAGCAATAATAAATTATCGTCTGTCCAACATATTCTTGTGGTTACTGTTACTCAATGTATGTGCAATTGCATAAATATTCAATATCTGTGTCAGGTGATGACTAATTTTATTTGGGCTTTTCTCAACACCGTATTGAACTAAAAAACGGCCTCTTGGCACTTCTTTACGTTGTTACAGCTGTTACCTCTGTGAGTGCAAGATGTTTGGTGCATTTGGAGAATTTTGATATATATATATAGCTACTGTTTATTTGAAGTCATCTCAGCTAAAATCACGAAAAAAATGAGAACCTGTATCACAACATAATGCACAACTCGTATAACTGAAATTTCCTTCTTCACACACTCTTGAAAATAAAGGTTTTTAATTGGCACTGAAGAGCTCTTAACATCCATTGGACAAAATGTTCTTTGTAATGTTCTTTTAGTAAAAATAGTTCCTTAAAAAATGTTTAATGAAAGGTTCTTTATTGCATCTTTGGTTCCATGAAACAAATGTAACATCCATGGAACATTATTGGTCAAAACATTCTTTGAATGTTAAATAAGGTTCTTTAAGATGTTCCTAACGACAACAAATGGTTCTATAGAGAACCGTTCACCAAAAACATCTTTGTGACACCCAAAATAGTTCTTCTGTGGCACTGTTACAGACCTGTCCCTTTGGAACCTTTATTTTTAAGAGTGAACCAGAAAAAAAGGTGTCATGCCTATAGTAAATGTAATTTTTTAAGGCATTGGCCATTAGCAGCAAGTTCATGATGCTTAATCATAAAACATCCAATTTGTAAGTGCATTAACCACCTCCTTATCACTTTCACCCAAAGTGAAAGAACATCAACATCCTGACATCCCTCCATCATTCTTCCTTACCCTCATAAAACCATGTTCATTTTCTCTTTCAGAGCTTAGACCGTGGTTGGGGGCTGCTGGGATACTGCGGTTGTGGATAGAAGGCCCATGTAGCCCTGGGATTGGCGACTCCAGCGATAGGAGCCTGGATGCAGCAGGAAGGGATTTTGAAGTCATCGACCACCTTCAGCGCATCATCCTTCACTGATCTGCACAGCTCCAAAAGCTTCAAAACAAGCAGACCACAGTCAAGAGTGTTAATGCAGCGATTACACAACTATATCATTATACAACTGGATGTTTTGAAGAAAATGTGAGTAGATCTTGCCCAATGAGAAACCGCCGACAGTCACGCTCCATAATACGTTGCACAATTTTTCATTCATGTCTATAACACAATCATTGAGGGACATGTTGCATCCCAAAACTTTTATACTTATGGTCAAAGGTTTAATCAAAAGCAAACACCACTAATGGTACTTAAAACAAATAGGGATAATTTTGAACTCACCGGAAGAAAGATTTCTTAAATCACATAAAAAAAAAAATAGGGTGGAACAAATTTTTACAATTACAAAGCGCATGACATGAATTTTTAAGTAGAAAACCTAAATTAGGATTTTCTTGTAAAACACACTTCAGTAATATTTTATTTTCTACTTTGAAAAATAATTTCTACCAGGTATTAGACAATTTATCACAGCAAATATATAACTTAACCATTGCTCTTCCAAACAGCACCCTCTGGTGGGTATTAACAAAGTGGGTATGAAAAAAGAAAAACTTTCATTTTTTAAAGTTCCATTTCCCAGTTTGCTCCATGGGAGGAACTGTGTGTGGTGCGAGCAGAGACATTGATGTGTGAGAATACAGCCAGACCATCATGTCAGGGTCAAGAGAACAGGAATGAGATGTTCCTGCTTTAGGAAAGAAACTGAAGTTCACCGTAACGTGATAAAAGACAGAAATGACTCACCATAGCCGCAGAAGCACAGAATGCTGGATCAAATGACATACTGACAGATTCAAAAGTTTGCCATCACTGTATTTACTGTAACATTCATGTACTTTTTAAAACATCTTGTGGCCTTCATATACAGTTGTGATAATTGCCCAGCACTGTGTCATCTAAAACATGTTTTATTATTAAAAATTGTCTGTTTCTAAATAGTTTGCCCTATAATATACTGTTCAGCAATAATTCTACAGATGGAATATACGATTTGTTAAAAAAAAAGTTTTCTACTCACCAAGGCTGCATTTATTTTATGAAAGATTACAGTAAAAACAGTAATAATGAGAAGTATTATTAAAAATGTAAATAACTGTTTTCCATTTAAATTTATTAAAAACTAATTGATTCCTGTGATGCAAAATTAAATTCAGTTTTATCTTTGTTTAATGTTAAAATCTGTGTATCGTCAGCGTAAAAATTAAAGGACACCCCATGCCTTCTTAAAATGGCCCCCAGAGGAAGCATATATAGGGCAAAAAAGGGAGGGCGCCAATATCGAGCCTTGAGGGAGGCCACAGGTGAGATGAGCCACAGAAGAAGAGAAGTTATCTAGTCTGACAAAGAATCTTCTGTCAGATAAATATGACTGAAACCACTTAAGAACAATACCTTTTAAGCCCACATCAGATTCTAATCTAGATCACAGTGTAGAGTGGTCAACAGTGTCAAATGCTGTTGACAAGTCTCAGAGAACAGTCAGTAGCTAAAAGGATGTTGTTTAACACTCTAAGAAGGGCTGTTTCCATACTGTGGGCAGATTTAATACAGTAATACAGTTTTGATTTAAAAAGAAGTGCAGTTGGTCAAGGACAATTTTTTCCAAAACCTTTGAAATAAATGGAAGAACAGAAATGGGATGAAAGTTATTTAGGATAGAAGGATCTAGTGAAGGTTTCTTGAGAAGTGGAGTGACAGAGTAGCAGGAATAGACACCAGACCTGGCCCGACAGTTTCAGCAATTGATTTAAAGTATTTACGGTGTATAATATGATAAGTGTTAGCAATAATGACTTTTAGTGATTCCAGGTACAGTAGATGGGTTCAAAAACCTCCCAAAAAACAGTACTACTCATGAAATTTCTAATTTGTGTCTCAAAGTCTGTTCTCACCACAGTGAACCCACTCCATTTTCTCTGCTTACTGTTTTTAGGTGTAGAGTGTTTTCTTGAAATTAACTCATGCAGTCAACTGATAGCTGACAGACTTTAAACAACTGGAATAAAATATGTAGTTTGACGTATCAGAACTTTGCTACGGCACTGATTTTGGTTTATGCTTAAAAGGCTTGCGTGGAGCAGTGACATCCAACACCCGGCCAAGCAGAATTGAAAAGACTGTTGGTCAGAATCCAGGTCTGGTCGTGGCAGCACCAGAGATAGATAAGAACAAGACTTCATAAAACACTGATTAAAATTTTACCAAAGCTTAGAAGAATAGGCCTGAGACAGTGTTACAGCTTTCTTAGAAAAATGAGAGAGAGAGAGAGATTAAGGAGGGACATAAAAAATAAAATCGGCTTTTGGTCAGAAAGAAAAAAATCTGAAATCACAATATCAGAATAGCAAACCCATGAGAGAGGACAAAATATAGAATGTGGCCCTGAATATGAGTGGATTCCTTTATCCATTGAACCAAACTAAAAGAGTCAATAAAGTTAAGAAACTCCTTCGATATCGAGTTGGACTGACGATAATACATGGATGTTAAAATCGCCCACTAATAAGAAGTGGTCATACTTTATGGTGATATTGCCAACAAATTCAGTGAATTGGTGAAGGAAGTCCTTTGTTGAGTGAGGAGAGCGATAAATCACCCCTAATAAAACAGGACCATTCCAGTCAGATTAAGAAGCTGCACTTCAAAGCTGTTAACTTTAAATACATCCACTTAAACTAGCCGACAGCGTTCAAGAAAAGAGTCTTTTAGAATAGATACTATTCCACTTCCTTTATTATTCGGGCGGGGAGAATTAAAAACGGTGCAGTCAGCCAGAACCAGTTCCGAAAACGAAGTTAAGTCACCAACCTTGTTCCAGGATTCAGTGATGAACATAAAATCCAGACGGTGAGTAGTAGAAGAAAAAACGCTGATATATGGATTTGCTGTCCGAGAAACATTATTAATATACTATAAATGTAGAAAAACAGTCATGCTGTTAAATATCCTTTTGTGGAAACTTTTACACATTTTCTTTTCCGAATTATCTGATGAACAGAAAGTTTATTTGAAAAATTATTTTCATTTTATGTTTCACTGTATTTGATCAATTTAACGCATCCTAACTGAATTAAATGACTGTGAAAATAAGTATGTAATCTTAATGACCCCAAACTGTTTAATGAAGGATCAAAAAAAGTTACACCTAAAAAACTAAACCTTCCATCAAAGATAAATAAGGATACATATACGTTTTAATGATAAACAGCAAAAAGTTCATGCTTTTGTTATTTTGTCACAGAACACTGGCATACTTAGAAATGAGACTAAATTGATTAAATGATAAGAAAATAAGGGAATATCACAATTGCACTATTCATCTCACAGCATTGCTTCATTGGTGAGGTGTCGCACTGATTCCACAGACATCCTGTGTGAGTCACAGAACCTGCTATTTTCTCCAACATCGCCTGACAAAGAGTTAATTTATCGTCCTGACACTTTGGCTCCTGCTCAAGTCCTCCAGAGCTCCAGATGAAAGACAAATGATCACAGGCTGTCAGTTTTCTGCAAAGCTCTGCTTGTGTATTTTGACTTTTATAACCCTGTACTATGAAACCCCCTCATTGTTCTGTTTGAGAAACACTCGCTTATCTGTGCCGCATTAAAGGTTGAAATATGTTTGGACACGTCTTGCTCAATAGCCGTCTGTCCAATCAGGACGTCTGTCCTCTCTCGTTCTCTCTTTCCAGATCGGCTGAAAAGAAAGTAGCTTTATGCGGAGGTTACATGCACCATGATGCAACACAGAGATAAGGAGAGTGTGTTAACAGTGCCTGAAAGAGATGGCATGAAAGAAGGGAAAGGCAGAGTTTGTTTTCTCACACACTACTGTATGTAAAGATGACCCCACTTTATTTTTAGTGTCCCCAATACCTGTGTACTTACTTAATAACTAAATGTGTATCTAGCATGTAACCACAGTGTAAGTACACACCGGTACATACTATCTACAGCTGTAGTATTTCTGTAAATACACACCTGTTACAGCCCTCAGAATAATGTGTGTACATACAAATGTGTAACAGGACATAGGTAACAACACTTTATTCACTTCACTAAGTAGTCATGTGACAGGAATTACATAGCTATATTTTGTAACAGCAGTATGTATAAGAGTAACTGGAACAGGGGGTGATCAGGGGGTGTA
>JAUMHP010000063.1:20146512-20158922 GCA_032361065.1 Enteromius trimaculatus
CTAATCAAAGAACCGGCTTTACTGATGAGATGCGCATAATATATCGTACGATACATATCGTGCAGCCCTAATAAAAATCCTCGGTATGCACATATTTTATGTAAACATTAACTTTCATTTTGGATGCGATTAATCGCTATTATTAATTCAACAACACTAATATATACAGTGGGTACAGAAAGTATTCAGACCCCCTTAAATTTTTCATTCTTTGTTATAGAATTATTTGTGTTTATTTTTTTTCCTCATTAATGTAGCACCTCATATTAACAGAACAACACAGAATTGTTGGCATTTTTGCAAATTTAGGTTGCTCAGTATTTAGTAGAAGCACCCTTTTGATCGAATACAGCCATGAGTCTTTTTGGGAAACATGCAACAAGTTTTCACACATGGTTTTGGGGATCCTCTGTCATTCCTTCTAGCAGATTCTCTCCAGTTCCAGTTGGTGGACAGCCATTTTTAGGTCTCTCCAGATATGCACAGTTGGGTTTAAGTCAGGGCTCTGGCTGGGTTGTTGTGAAGTCACTCCTTCGTTATTTTAGCTGTGTGCTAAGGGTCATTGTCTTGTTGGAAGGTAAACCTTCTGCCCAGTCTGACGTCCTGAGCACTCTGGAGAAGGTCTTCGTCCAGGATATCCCTGTACTTGGCCGCACTTATCTTTCCATTGAGTCGTCCGGTACCAAAAACACCCCCACAGCATGATGCTGCCACCACCATGCTTCACGGTTGGGACTGTATTGGACAGGTGATGAGCAGTGCATGGTTTTATTCACATATCGCTTAGAATTAAGGCCAAAACGTTATCTTGGCCTGATTAGACCAGAGAATCTTGAATGTGTATTTCTCACCATCTTCAAGTCCTTCAGGTGTGTTTTTAGCAAACTTTGTGCAGGGTTTCAAGTGTCTTGCACTGAGGAGAGGCTCTCCGTCGGGCCACTAAAGCCCCGACTGGTGGAGGGCTGCAGTAATGGTTGACTTTAATCCATAGGATTTGTGCCTTGCCACAATTCTGTCTCTGAGCTCTTCAGGCAATTCCTTTGACCTCATGATTCTCATTTGCTCTGACAGGCATTGTGAGCTGTAAGGTCTTATATAGACAGGTGTGTGGCTTTCCTAATCAGGTCCAATCAGTATAATCAAACACAACTGGACTGAGGTGTAGAACCAATGGACAGCACCTGAGTTAAATATATGAGTGTCACAGCAAAGGGTCTGAATACTTACATGTGATATTTCAGTTTTTCTTTTTTAATAAAAATGTCAACAATTCTGTGTTTTTTTATCAATATGGGGCGCTGTGTGTACATTAATGAGGAAAAAATGCAAAAAAAACGACTGCAATATAACAAAGAGTGAAAAATGTAAGAGGGTCTGAATACTTTCCGTACCCACTGTATAAATGTGTGTGTGTGTGGACTGATAGCTTAATGTAGATCTGGCTTAAAGTACATCAACTTTTGCACTGTAAATCGAAAACAACTAGTGTATATTGCACAATATATATTTAGGTAGTAAGTTAACATTCCATTCCAAACAAGACCATTCAAAAATACTTCTAGTATCTGCACTTTTTACCCTGATGCAACCCCAGCATTTCTTCAATTGAGAAATATTTTGAAATGTCAAAGTGACGTAGCACAGGTCCCATGACTGTGCAAATCGCGAGCGAGCTCCTCACTGCAAATAATAGCAACAGAAGTTTGAAGAAACAGGTGGAAGTGAGGTTTTCCTGTTCCTCACTGGCGCGCTTTGTCTCTCGATCACAGGACTAGTGTGACAGCACACCTCATGACCTGCCAGGAACCAGGTCATTATCTGTTATTTATTCATGCTAGGTGCTCTCCAGAGGGCCTGACAGCTGCTGTCAGCAGGTCTGAGATCAGTGTGGTTCTGCTCCGGTGCTCAGCAGCTAATCTGACACTCATATGACTGCAGCACACATCCTGATACTGCAGCGTCACATCACTGCTAATGACAGTTAATGTGTAAATCCACCCGTAAGCTACAGTGGATGACTGCTGAAATCAGTCAAAACCGAGCCACGTCTTTAACGTGACATTTCTGTCTCCATCGACTCATCCACATGTTGTTGCAAACCTGTATGCTTTCCTTTTTTCCTGTAGCTCATACTGAGATTCAGAATAGATTCGATTTTAAAATAGTTCATACTATTTCTGCTAGTCAGTATAAATGTGTGACGCATTTGAACACGTTTCACTTCCATAATGTGAAATATGTTCTGTATATTATGTAATAAAAAGGCTGTGGAACTGATCAAACTACAAGCAAGACCGCTCTTTATTTGTGGGGTTTTCTTTAGAATTTTCTTCACTTACATCAAAAAGTAAGCTTTTTTTTTTTTTTGTAATGGTGGCACTGCATTATAAGTGCTTTCTATGGTGTTCTAGGTGGTTGTTAAGGCATTGCTTTGTGGTTAACTGGTTAAGGTGTTCTAGGTGTTTGCTAGAGTATTGTTGTAGGGGATTGTTACTTGTTTTTTTTTTACAGGTGATTGATAGGGCATTGCTTTATTTATTGCTATAATGTGGTAGTTGCTAGGATGTTTTGAATAGATTAATCTGAATAGATTAATCATGTTTCTTGGGTCTTTTAGTTGGTTGCTAGGATGTTGCTATTGCAGTTGTAAAGGTGTTCAAAGTGGTTGCTAGTAAGGCTGCCTCTGACTAAAGATATTTGTAGTTGACTAGTAGTCATTAAGCCAATATTTGATAAATCACATGAACACATATTTGATAAACCACATAAAAAATCTAGGCTGAAATAAGTTATATACATCTAGGATGGCTTGGAGGTGAGTAAATGTACATTTTTGGGTGAACTATTCCTTTAAAATGAAGTGTAACATTCTCGACACCAACCACAATTACATGGTAAATCCATAGGAATTGTTCACTTAATATAAAGTGTAACACTTTATTTACCAAAAAATGCTGTTAACACATTTGTACTTTTGTTATCAGCACGTGTTGTTACCAATGTCCTGTTAAACATTTGTACAGTGTGTGTGTGTGTATGTGTGCATGTGTGTAGTTATTTACATAATCATTACAGCTGTAAATTCTTTATACCAATGTGTACTGTGGACTGTGGTTACACACTACTTCTACATCTAGTTACTATGCAAGTACACGGGTACTATTACTATTAACTAACCAACCAATGCATTTTTTGTTTACTAATACCATGTTTACATCAGATGTGAGCAGAGCACCTAGAACTCATAATCAGTGACGTTGTCTCTTGAGCTTGTGAAGGCAATGGCCAATCAGAGGCGTTCAGATGAATCTTCACTGAAACACCGGGGATTTGTTAAATATGTGCATTTACTCAATTAATTCTGCTCTCTTGTGCATTCTCTTATTAGAAACAACAAAGTGCGTACAATGCAAGATATTCTTTTGACAGTGTAAGCAACTTTAAGGGATTATAAAGAGTGCTGAGAGTGCTTGAACTCTGGCTAGACTGAAGTCAGTGTAAATGTTCTTTGCTCTCTTTCTGTTCAACGCACGTGTTATAAATTACAACTTCAGTGTGTTTCATTAAATTCACGTTAATACAAAATCAGTCATAATTAAATTATTTGATTGAATGACATCCATATCTGGAAAGTTAAAAAGATGCGTAGTTTAAAGATTACACTTACTTTATTTGCCCATCGCCCGTTATTGATTAACTAACAGGATCTATAAAGGTGCAAAATGCATGTACTTACACATACTTAAGAATTGAGATATTTCATGATATAGTTCAATGTTGGTTTCTAGGGTATTATAAATGGTTGAAAAGTATTCTGGGTGACTGCTTACAAACTCAAGTCAAAAGAGTCAACCTAAAAGACTTGGGTCTGCAAGCAAAAACCCAGAACCCCAAATTATTGTGGTTAAAGACTTTTGCATGGAAAGCACCAGTCTTTTTTAAAATCTAAAAGTGTAGCTTGCTTTATCATGCTGGCCCTTATTTAGCCCCCTTTCTCAGTTTTGCAGCCTGCTTTTTCCAAACACGTGGTCAAGAGTGGAATCCTCTGAAATCTCCCTGCGATGCTGAGAAGCACAGATTATTGTTTTTTGAGTGGGCACAAGGCTGTTGTTGTTGCTTCTGAGAACTTTCCATTGGAACCGACTGATGAGTCAAAAGACAAAAAGAGTGTCGTGCAGCGGCAGACAGAACAGAAAGACAGCACTTCACACATACCTTGGTGAGCAAGGCATGGTCCTCTTTGATATGGCATTCTTGTACGGCGAGAGCAAACTGCTCCAAGGTCACTGAAGAAACATAATAAGAGAAATTATCAGCATAATAGAAAAATTAGAAGGAGGTGCTGCATTAAAGATGTTTCCCCTGAGGTCCAAGTTATTTGCACCAAAAACAGTAAAATACAGTTTTTTTAATGATTATTTTTCACCTTCTCCCTGACCCTTTAAAAAAAAAAAAAAAAATGGGGCACTTTGTCTTTAAGAAACAGTCCTTTCACACTTGAATCAAGAAGCAGTGCTTTGATGTACCAAAGTCTGCTGCACCCCCCGGGCAGATGTTTTGTATCTAGGCAATATTTATACCAGCTTGAAAGAGAAAAGAACAAAAACAATATAAAACTGAAACGTATTTATCATTCAAATCATCATATTTTGGAATCAGCTAGCGAATTTGCATTCTAGAATAAGAAAAATACCAAAAATTTAATGAATGTCTGTTAAGTGAAAAATATGCTTTAAGAATGTTTTTCTAATGTTCCGATTAAGTTCTTTCGGAATGTTCCAGTTTTAAAAAAATTATTTAAAATATTCAATATTCCATTTTATCATTTTGCAAACATTCTTGGAATATTTCTATTGAATGTTGAATTCTGAAACAAGTAGTAACTTAGTAAGTAGTAAGTAGTAAAAAAAAAACATAAAAAAAAAAAAAACCTTTGAAAAATGTCCAACTGAAGTTTTATGATAAAATATACATAATTGTATTAACATTGAGACTATTAGTAAAGACCAGATTACTTAAAAAAAAAAAAAAAAAAAATGTTATATATAAGAACGTTTCAAGTGCATGATTCAGTCCTACAGCCGCATTATTGAGAGCAATATTTATATTTATATTTTTGCATATATTTATTTCTTATCAGTATGAGCATTTAAAATGTCTTTGTTTGCTATAAAAATTAGTTAAATTTTATGGCAGATTTTATATCATGCTTTGAATGGACAAAAGTGTTTACAGACTTGACTCTTTTTTGCATCTCATTACAGTGTCTGTAACTCTTTCTGTATGACTGATTTATGAGGCACTGAACAATGTAATAAATATTCTGTGATATGTGACCACTACTATGTGTTACAATCGTGCGTGTTAAGTAAGTATTAATATTATAAATGAAAGCCCAAACTGGAACACTCATGCAAGGTGTGAATAAAGGCCCCTCATCTCAATGTTATCAGCAGCATCTCACAGAAAATTAGCGCATGATCTCGGGGTGTGTGTGTGTGTGCATAAGTGTGTGGGAGGAGGGTGAGAGAATGGAAATTTGCTATCAGGGGAGGAAAATATATCTTAACACACAAACCCATGCACACATACACACACACACACTGAGCATGTGGAAATACTCTAGAACATCAGAGGCTGAAGATGCACAGCACCTTTCTGTTGCTTACTGAGTGTAAGAGTGAATCAGAAAGTCAAAGGGAAGTTGAACAGTGTCTTTAATGATCAAAGACGTGTGGTGAGTTTATAGTCTACACGGGCACATGAATCACCTAGACCTCACACAAATTCACATGCACTATTAATACACTGTGCTTCTTCAGGTTAGGACACATTTAAGTGTAAAATAATTTACAGCAGTTAGTTGATTTTTGTCAATGTTCCCGTCTAGTATTCTGTGACTTTTATTATGAAGTGTGTCTATCTTTTGTCTATGTTCCCTTGTGTCTGTGCTCAGTTACTCACTTGTTTGTTACCATGACAACTCATTAGCTCCTCCCCCTAGTTAAATCATTATGTCCGACCCAGCTTTGCTTTTTTTGGATTATTGTTCTGTTTTGCCCCTTCCGGACTCTGTTTGCTGACCCTGCTTGGATTCTGGACTATTCTTGTACCCTGCCAGTTTGACCTTGATTACTGATTAAAGCTGGCAAATGGATCCGCATGTCTCAGTTCCTTTCATCACAGAATACTCGGCCGCACAAGGACCCAGCAGCTTTTCTGAGGGATTCAGGTCAGACACAGACACCACCAGGACAATATTCACCATATAACAAAGTACATTTTCACTAAAGACTCCTATCCGAGCACTTCTGGCCATCGCCAAAAATTCCTCTGGCTTGCTTAGTTGGGGACATTTGATTTCTAGTGATTATCGTCGTTTTTGATTTCAGAGACCGTCTCTGCATTTGATAAATAAAGTTTAATCTCATCATTATATATTAACATTACTCTATTTTCTTACTTGATAATGTTCAGTGCTTTGCTACAATCTGTATTGTATCTGTACTGCTATATAAATAAAAGTGACTTGACTAATGTCGATCCTTACCCGTCAGGTCAAATCAATGCCGATCACCACTTCCTCGCTGATCTGCCAGAGCCATGTTAGTCCTCATCTGACCATCCAGAGTCACAGAATGTCTCCACGATCTATCCAGAGCCATTACACATAATGGCTGCCAACCCCAAGCCACTGCACAAGATGGACGTCAACCCGAGCCACTGCACGAGATGGCTGCCACAGCTGATCCTTCAGCCAAAGATCCTTCAGAGCCATTGCAAGAAATGGCTGCCAACTCAGAGTAGTGTTACATATGAAGAAACCAGGGCTTTCCCAGGGCGTATAAGTCTGGTATCCAGTCTGGCGGACCCCCCTTTGAGGTCAGTACAGGCCATCACATAGGTACTCCCTTCTTTCCTTGGTGCTCCTGTTCATGGCAGTTGCCATTTTGAGCGTGCTCACTGTGCTCCCAAGACTTCGCCCATTCTCAGGTCTACACCAAAACCACTGGACGTGTCTGTGAATGCCACCCGATCCCCTGGAGGTTCCGCCGGGGACTGCACAAATGTTCTCGACTGACCGACCCTGCTTGTATTGTGGACTATTCTTGTACATTGCCTTCTCTATACCTGTTTGCTGTTGTTTAGACTCTGTTTGACCTTGATTACTGATATTACACACTGCAATAAACGTCTTTAAATATGTTTTTGGACTTATTTTCCTTATCTAAAATTGCAAAACTACTAAATTTTACTTTAAAAAACACAGCATTATGACTTAATTTAGTTTGAGGTTTTATTTGTCTTCCGTTGGTAAGATCATCTGGCAGTTCCTGAGAATTAACTTCTTATTTCTGAGCAATTTTTGCACACTGCCACACTGGTTTGTTATTTTAAATAATTCAGTCCCTTTCAGAGGTTTCTTTTTAAGAGTGGCTTCAGTGTCCAAATACTTTTTGGGGTTGTTGTGCATACAACATCCCAGCTTTTGTACCCCTTTGTTATAATGTTTTGTGAGAATGTGGATCTAAAAAGAACATCTGCAGACATTCGTGCAACACATAGACTATAAATAATTGTAAGCAAATTAGCTCAAACAAAGAATCAAATAAGAGTCTTTTAAGATTCTGTAGGAGGTTCTATAGGAGATTCTTTGAACAGAAACGCTGTTTTACGGTGGATCAATGAGTAATGAGTCTGCGATACACTGAACGAGCCGTATAACATCAACTCTGCACTGGATATTAAAATCCTGATTATAGTGTAAACACTATTAATAAGCACAGTAACAAGAGCGGCAGTTTAAGACATTAACTTGTAAGCACAAAACACAAGATACTTCTCTTTTCAATTATAAATATGGCTGAATGTGGGTGAAAAAATATGGGTGAGTTGCAGGAAAAGAGAAAGTGAGGAAAGAGTGAGTTTAAGAGAATGAAAATGTGAAATTCCAAGTTTAGAGCAATAGGTGCTATTGCATCGACTTGAACAACCATCAGTCAAAAGATCAACCCTCGCATTGAGTTTGTCAATAAGGTTTACATTTATATCAGTTTCACCAGTTCAGCCTGAATCTGGAGGTTTGTACTTGCGTTGCCTTTGTGCTACGGGATTCCTTCTGTGGCCTTCCCTGCAGAAAGGGGTTTCCTGAGGTTGCTGATTGGCTGGAAGTCAGTTTTTGTGGAAGTCTTGGGAGGTCAATGATTGGGATGTGGCCGAATGAGAAGCGAGTCGCAAACCGTTTTAAATTTTATGCAGTGCAGTTGGAGACTTGGAGACATGGCAGGCAAAACTTAACTTACACGAACTCTCACGAAAAGAAAATAAAGTTCTTCTTGTCGTGGCTAGGCAGCAGCAGACGTGCACGCTGGAACGGCTATTAAAGAACGCAAAACGTGATGAAAATCATGATGACTGAAAGCCAGTTGAAAACTGGGCTAAGAGCTGAGGCTAAAAGCTAAGGCTTAAAGTGTAATTTGAATAGTGTCTTGAGCTTTTAAACTCATCTTTGTACACATCCCAAAATCGTGCTTTAACCAATAAACATCATTTTAGCCCAGGATGTGGCGATATTTCTCCTCCCAAATCATAAATCCAAATGTTATCTTATCAGTCACATGATCCGAATTTTCCCACTATTGCAGAATATAATTTTGGACATGATTTCTATAACATGAATATGATACATTTGTCTAAGAATTGGTGGGAAGAAACATTTCAAGCAAGAAGACCGAAGTTATTCAAAATACATGTACAATGATTAACACATGATAGTTCAAGGTGTGGGTTACATATAACATGCAGTTAATGCATATCAGTGATTTAAGTCCGGTTTAGTGTATTTTAAGTCTGGATAGGCATGAAAAAGCAGTTTTGTACCAGTTCTGTGAAGACCAGAGGTTAAAGGTACATAATGTACATAAACTTCCCTTTTCTCTCACCTCTGTGTATGTGTGCCAAAGCCAAAGTGGTCACGTGATGCAAGCAAGAGTTCCAGGCCATGAAAAACTCGTCTTTGTTTTTCTTTACCTGTTCAAAGGAATAAATTGCCTTGAATACAGAGCAAAAATACAGATGATTCATGTTGCATCACTTAGACTCTCTAGAATAAGAATATCCCACTCCCAACATAATGTCTGGCAGAGTAAAGAAATCTACATTTTTTTTCTGTGTATAACATTGATATTTTCTTAATAAAGAGAAAACTGTTACACCTTTAAAAATCATAACAAGTGAAACATGCTCAGTTTTAATCATTAATCATTTGTTTATTCCTTTCCTCAATATTTCAGAGCTGGTCCAATAAAGGGATACAATCCTTACAAAAAAACGGTTTCCCAACATTTTAAGAGTTACAGCAGATATTTCATCTACCCAGAACTCTTTTGTTTTTCACAGTTTCTTTCAAAAGTATTTTTCATCATTTCCTAATAAACCGCAAACTTCTCAAATGGAGACATTATTTTTACAGAATCCATTTATTAAAGGAGGAGTTTCAATTATATACAACAAATTATCTCAGCTAGAATCTGATGTTTCATTAGAGCTTCTACAAATGGCATGTGAAGTTGATCTTGTTGATCTAATATTGAAGATTGGAGATCTAAGACCTGCAAATCTAATATTGAAGATTGGCAATGGAAGGAAGCACATGAACAAGTTCATTCTTCTTCCATCTGCTTTAGACATTGTCTAATACAGCCGACTTCACTTTTCTAAACTAAAGCTTTCCAAGAAGTTTTCCTCTGTGGACCCATTATGCGATAGGTGTGGTTTGATAGGTCAAACTCCGGCATCGCTAGGACATACGTTTTGGAGTTGTCCTAAGATTAGTGATTACTGGATTTCAGTTTTTCAGCTGATATCAGATGTGCTGGTAATACAATTGGTCCCAGACCCAATTTTAGCAGTTTTTGGTGTTAGTATAATACGGCGCTATCCAAAAATCAGTGTATAATGCTTGGATTTCTTACACTGTTAGCACCTAGATTGATTTTGCTCAACTGGAAACAGAAAGACCCACCCCAATGCTCGACACTGATTAAAAACAAGAAACACCAAGAAAGCAGTAATTGTTTTTATGACTGTACTATCTTAATGGTTTGATGTTTGTACCATTTCATTAATAAAAATATATGGTAACATAACTACACACTATGAATAATTAGTTAAACATCAATAAATACTCAATTCATCCTTTATAAACCATTGTTTCAACAATATTATGCATTAGTAAGCAGTTTACAATAATCTATAAATGTCTTGTTCTTGAGCATACAGCAGGGGCGATTTCGGTCCTGGAGGGCCGGTGTCCCGCAGAGTTTAGCTCCAACCCTAATCAAATACTTGAAGTTCAAATTGTTGAAGTCTGTCACTCGACTATGTAAAAATGATGAACGGGACACCCTATGGTCTTGTGGACTTGGACTCGGTGACCACTAGAAGTCTGTTAGTCACAAGTGAAGCACAAGTGGACTTGAAGTGTTAGCAAAAGTGTTAGATCGCAAAATGATTTGCAAACTCCGAAGTTCCAATCTGAATCAAAAGATTTACGAACCCGCTTCAATGTTCTGATCTAAATCAAGTTATTCACTACATGCGAAGGTATTACATGATTCACAATCAGGAGCGTTTGTGAATCATTTGTGATGCAATGGTTTAACGGATTCAGATCTTGCAAAAAGCTCAGTTCCCCCATCATTGGTGTGCTTTTTGAAACCATTACAAGCAATGTTAAAAATTTAGAAGCGATCTTTTTATCTGGGTTTTACCAGTGAACCGCTTGAACTGAATGATTAAAGTCAAAGTTTGACTCAATCGGAGTGGTTCCAGCACAAATGACTCACTCAGTCGAGTCTGTTTGTCTGTTCCGTGGCTTTTCATGTCTTCAGACATTTTTACACAACACTGTCAGTACTACAGTACTTTAGCTCCCTTAGTTTAACTTTAACTGAAGGAGATATTTATTTGTATATTATTTATTAATTGCTTAATAGCATGCATATTACTAGAACACTAGCACAAAATAATGCCTTTATAATTCCTATATGGCCTAATTGTATATTCCTAATCTTACCCTAAACATTACTACCTTACTAATTATTATTAAGCAGCAAATTAAGAAGTTCTTGCCGGAAAAGTCATAGTTAATAAATTAACAAGTGTCATCTATTCTAAATTGTTACCAAAATATTTGATAAGCTGCACCTTAAAATACATGTTAGTTGGAAATATTGTGGATTATGATTCAGTTTGTAGCTTTATTCACTGTACTTAAAATAGCTTGACGACAGTTCTGGTGTCAGTTCGATAGGAAATCCATTGAAAGCATCTCAAACCATTGAAGTGTATATATGTAATGTATGCAAGTATATGTTTATATATAGAAGTGAATTTATATGTAATAAATATTTGAGAAATTATTGCTGTATCTGATTACATCAGTGTATATACTGTAGAGTGATAGTTAATGTAAAAAAGAACAAATAGGAGAAGCAGGTGAACACAAAACATAACGTAACAACATTGAAAAGGGTAAACTGTGCTTGAATGTTTAAAACATCCTTATGATGTCATTTCTACTTGAATGGTCTATGAAAAGTCTTTTGTAACCTTTAAATAACATTATAATCTCAAATAAAACATTTTAAACTTTACAGCTAATAAATGTTTCATTTACAGCATTTTGCAGCTATTAATAACTTGCCACAGATCTCTCCCTTGTTCTGCCTTAAAATAAGCAACAGTAAAACACACAGAAAGCAACCTTTTTTGTTTCCAGTGATTTAGTAAGAGCAACTGACCTTACTGTAAAGTCGACTTGCCAGGCTGCGCTGTAATAACCTTTCCCTGTAGCTCACCGCTTTCAGCAGGAACATTAGGTCTCCTACTTTATCCACACCGAAGCCAAGAACGCTAGATAATCAAGGAAACAGCCAAAAGAAATTTAGATTAACTCAGTTAAACAAAGAGATACTGTATAAAATCACTGAACCATATCAGTATCACATCTACACAAATAAAAGCTGGGTTTTTTTTCAGTCTACAGTATGAGGGAGGACTAAAGATCTCAGCTTTGGTTAATATGTTATGAATAGCAGGCCGGAAAACAATTACACTTATCAAATTTTCCTCTTAGGCAGAATTGCTAAATTGGTGACCTATAATTGTTAACGTAAACACAAGCGAGGGTAGACAGGTATCTCAGGGCTCAACAGTTTGTGTGCAGCTTTTCTGAACTGTGGCAGTTTAGAGGCTAGATAATAGAAGCCGGTCTTAGCCAACAGACTAATGCAGCTCCATGAATTTGGCACCCCATAAAATATTATTCACCAAATCTATCTATCTATCTATCTATCTATCTATCTATCTATCTATCTATCTATCTATCTATCTATCTATCTATCTAT
>JAUMHP010000063.1:20160573-20174151 GCA_032361065.1 Enteromius trimaculatus
TCTATCTATCTATCTATCTATCTATCTATCTATCTATCTATCTATCTATCTATCTATCTATCTATCTATCTACTTACCTGGTTCTAAGACTGTCTGACACTGAGCTGGTCCAGTTTTTAATCAGTCTCATCAACAAGTTGTTCCCCATCAGTTTGGTGTATTGGGTCAGCAGCTCGCGGACCACCACCTGCAAAACAACACAAGACTTAGCTGTACTTAAAAAGACACTTTCAAGAATCATGTTTTCTTAACACACTTAATGTGATGTCAAAGTTTTTAAAATACATTCTAAATATTTTTTTTTAATAATCATTTTGAAGTATATTATTTCCACAAGTGCCAATGTCATGTTTATTATTAATTTACAGTAAATGTCTATTTTACATAGATTTGCATCCTTTAGTGATGCATTTTTTCCCCTTCCTTAGTTGCTTACAGTAGAGACTATTCTTGACTATAGAAGACACTTTGCCTTTAAGGAGACATATCATGCCCCTTTTTACAAAATGTAATATAAGTCTCTGTTGTCCCCAGAATGTGTCTGTGAAGTTTCAGCTGAAAATACCCTACAGATCATTTATTATATCTTTTTGAGCTATTTTAAATGGAAGCAGAAACCTTTTTCCAGAATAGTGCTGCGCCATTACAGCACTTAACAGCTAAAAACATCTGTTTTGGTTCTGATTATCATGTTTATCGCGCAAAAAAAAATTATTGTAAACCATGGATTTTAAACCATATTAGTTTAAACTTCTAAAATACAGTTTTACAGTTTTCATCCGAAGCACAAGGACAGAATGTGGCTGTCACAGCATGTGAGCACTAAACTAAGTTCTCATACACACAAGACAACGTTTAAAACACACAAGATACAAAACAGTTGGAAAATAAACAGCTGGAAAAAGAAATCACATATTACATGTGTGGCAGCAGCAATATTCTATAAATAAATCATCTGTTCTCTTGTCTCCTCTGCGGTTAGGATTCTAAATAGCGTCCTGTGCTTGTCTGTGAACCCCAAAACAGAACAGTCAACATATTTTGCTCAAAGTTTTGCCGTGGCATTAGAATTGGTACACCTGTCTTGCTTGCAAAATCAAATCAAAATGACGGTGCAGCAGGTGAAAATTTACAGATTAAGGGGCAGTATTATTAGATTAAGATCCCTTTGCAATGTCGCAAGGGAAGCGAGATCAGGCGTGCTTGCAAAAAACGTTAACTGGGTTAATCCTGGGTTTCCTTGATTGGTAGATGCACAGGGGACCTGATTTTAGCACAAAAGTAGAATTTAACCCCTTTAAGGGTCTTTGTTTGGGACTGAACATTATACAGAACATTTTCTTGGACTACATTGTCATTGGAGCACTTTAACATGTTTATTTTCTGAAGAAAAATGAAAGAGACTGAGACTTCCTCAGAAACTTCTTGTGAACTTTAATTGATGTGCAGTGAGCGTACAGTTGCACAAAAATACAGAGTACAGAGCGTACAAAATACAGTTACCATCAACTGAGGATTTTTATTTGTCCAGATGTCACAGCAGAACCTCCTACTTACCCTGCGCACTACCTCTTTGATCTCCTCCTTACTGGTAGGAGATACAAAACAATTTACTACTATAATCCAAAGACTGAATAAAACACACGGACTGAAAAATTGACATGGACTTCCTGATTCAATTATCTGCAGGGTTTTGAAAATCAGATTTAAGGCTTTTTAAAACCTCCACATATAACCATAAAATTGCTGTAAAAAACATAAATCACAGTTCAGATGCTGGTTTTCCAGTTTTATAAAAATTCTAAACTTTTTCAGCCTTTAATAATTTAAGGGATCAAAATGATCTATTATTAAAATTATTTGAAAGATACATGTATAGTATTTCTTAATCATTTTTACAAGAAACTTTAGCTTCTTAACGTTTACAACGTTTGCGTTCCGTTTCCTGCTTAAAAATGTTTATTACATTGGTCAGAACTAAAACAGCAGACGGGCTGACTGAATACGCAAATTCTTTCTCCGAGTCTCAGAAAGCACAGGTTTTGGAGTACACAAAGCAGCACTGAGTTCATAAATGCTACTGTATCAGGCATTACACGTAACATCAAATGAAAATGCCATTTGTACTTTTCTGAAGACAGTCAGTTCCCTTCAGAGATATAAAAACACCCACGCTGAGCTTTGACTTTCAAACGTGCATTGAAGTTTAATCATCACATTAGGCCATTTTGCGATTCTGCCCGCAAATTGAAGCCCTCTTGAAATTATAATTGAGGATTCTGCTGTACCATTTAAGAAATTTTATTTTATTAATTTAAATTTAATTTACAAAATGTAAGACTTTCTAAGGACCTGCAGAAAGCCTGTGATTGGTTACCATGCATAAATGATATTTGTCATTGCACTGCATACTTTAAAGTTTTTTTTTTTAACTGTACTGTTTTATGTATCTTTTTAAACTTTTAAAATTTGTAGATTTATATTTGTTATGTTGTTTTATGAGAACGTTAGAGAATTTGGAATACCAGCCAAATTTTGTTTTGCTGACAATAAAGTCTGTCTACTTTGTACAAAGAGTAAATGACTCACTGTGTCACAATCAAAACCTAAAATAAGCTCCTCCCTGCACTGCATACTGTAAAACAATCTTCTCAAAGTAACCAAATTGGACACACTCTTTCAGGGCACAGCCAAAACATAACAGTGTGCTGGTCATGTGTATAAAATTTGCAGCTAAATGCTAATTTCCCTCATGACAGGTGATGCTCAAAACTCAAAAATAACTTCATTAGACTGTTGTCCTACAAAAAAAGTCCCCACAATCTAAGAGCGAGAATGAGAAATAAAGTGGCTGGCAGAGCATCTCACGGTTCTTGTGACTTGAGTTTAATCTTTGGTCCCACAATCCCTGCACCCTCTATTTTCACATGCCCCAATATAACCTTCAACATTGGTTAATCTTTAGCCTAAAGCACTTAATCAAATAAGAGCCCTGACAAATATAGCCAAAAACTTGTTAAAGTATGCTTTGAAAAAGCAAACCTGCAGCCTTACGATATTAAAGTAATATTCAAAGGAAGAATGCTACATTTTAGTTATATGTTCTCTATGTTTCAAAGAGGTAATATCATGAGATGTTTATTTGATTTGTGATATAAAATAGATTGATGCACTATGAAATACTACTGTAGTGTTCAGAACTCCAGAAGGAGATTATCCAAAATGAAAACGTACCCTTAGGTCATCTAAGATGTAAATGAGTTAGTTTCTTCATCAGAACAGATTTGAATAAATGTATAATTACATCACTCGCTTACCAATGAATACTCTGCAGTGAATGGGTGCCGTCAGAATGTTGAGTTGAGTTTAAACAGCTGATAAAAACATCACAATTAACCAACACCACTCCAGTCAATCAATTAATGTCTAAAAATGTTAAAATGTGAAATCTCTATACATAATATTATTCTCTCTAGTAAAAGGGTCATCTAGTTTGAAATATGCACAGATCAAGGGCCGTTTAGAAGTCAAAAGGACCTAAGTAATGGATATGCTGGTGGATTTTAAAGTGAAACCACAACTGGGGATAGACTTTTTCAATAGAGGAAGTGTTATTATGAATCATGGACTATATTTTGCCAGAACTGATGGTGTAAAAACACCTTAATGCTGGATTTGTTTCTCACAAACACACAGCTTTTTCGCAAGATGTTAATTGATGGACTGGTGAGGATTACTTGTGGATTATTGTGATGTTTTTATCAGCCGTTTGTACTCTTATTTTGACGGCACCCATTCACTACAAAGGATCCATTCAAAAATCTAATTATGCAATGCTACATTTCTCCAAATCTGTTCTGCTGAACTGTTCCTTGAATGATTGACACCCACATTTACACATCAGTGGGTGATCAGAAACATAGTAGATAACATATTTCCCAAACAGCAGTTGTGAGTAACGCTTGCTTTTTCATTTTTAAATCCTTGAATTTTTTTTGTAAATCCTCAATGACTTCAGTTTTGCTCAATAGTCACATGAATGTCTCTAGGTTATGTAATCATGGTTCCCCGACAGAACGAGATGCTACTGAATGCAAATATGCTTTGGGAATACCTTCAGTGTGACCACACTCTGAATCATGTGTGTAATCACCGCAAAAGCATGTGTGGTGGATACAGCAGCAGCCTCTGGTAGAATTAAGGGAATGCTTGCTTGTGAGCCTGGCTGAACACTCTCTGGTGGTGCTTTTCCACTGCAAGGTAAAACGGTTTCGGAACAACTTACTTTTTGCTAAGCACTGATTGGCCGGGGAGAATAAATGTCACTTCTTACGTAAACTGAACTTGATACAGAAAACACCAGAACTGCTAGATTTAAAGTGACCCCTATTATGCCATTTTTAAGCCTCCTAATAATGTTTTGGGAGTCTCCTGCAATAGGTTTACATGCATGCAAAGCGAAAAAAGCATTTGTTTTCTCATAGTATGTTTAATTTCACTTTATTTTCCAGCGATTCACAAATGATTAGTTTGAAGCAGTTTAGTTCATTTAGGCTATTTTGAATTGTTTCTTTATTTTGATAGACAATAACTTCATTCACCACGTAGTTTCAGATTTACAACTTTGCAGATCGTTTACATTCACATACAGCTACATTACAAACTGCATGAAAGGCAATATTGGAAATGGCATATTAGGGGCACTTTAAATCAGCACAACCAGCGAGTGACACGCAACTTTTTTTTTTAAATTTTTTTTTTTAACAAAAGCAACTGTTTTGAACAAGCTAGCCATTGGACTGATTAAACCGATGGGAATGATCATGCTAAAGTTGTTCCCAAAGCATTTAGATGCAGCTCGTGTTCCTGAAAGGGTGCTAATGTTTTCCATTTTTGGTTGCATATTTAGTAAATGTAGCATTCATTAGTAAATCATTATTAGAATTTTTTTTAGGATTTTTTTAAAATATTATGAAAGAAATGCTGCTGACATTTTATTCTTATTCACTATTAACTATGACTTTTCTCTCAATAAATTGCTAATTTGCTGCTTATGAATAATTAGTAAGGTATATAGTTTAGGTATTGGGTAGGATTAGGGATGTAGAATAAGGTCATTTAGTATAAGGCATTGATATGCTTAATTACTACTAATAAATGGCTAATATTCTGGTGACATGTTTGCTAATAAGCAACTAGTTAAAAGACCCTAAAATAAAGTGTTACTGAAATGCTTTTATCTATTAAGGATGCCTTAAATTGATCAAAAGATTTACATTTCAAATAAATGCAGCTCTTTTGATTGTTCTATTCATCAAATAACACAGAAAAATGTATCATGGTTTCCTCAAAAATATGGAGGTGCACAACTGTTTTTAAAATTGATAATAATAATAATAATGAATGTTTCTTGAGCAGCAAATAAGCATATTTTATTTCAAGTTATGAAGCTAAATTTCAGCTTGGGTAACAGTCATACATTACATTTGACAAATTATTAAAATATAAAAGTGTTATTTTAAATTGTAATAATATTTTACAATATTAATGTATTTTTGCACAAATTAATGTATCCGTGATGAGCCTAAGAGATCATCAGCCCCAATCTTTTGAAGAGAATAATGCATATGCACACTATATATAAACTGAAGCAATGCAAAAACTCAATTACTAAGCCGAAGGGCTTCATCTAAAGTATAGTTCTTCATTCATATAAAGTATAATACTTAATAACATTCAAAATTTTAAGTATACTATTCCAACTAGACAGAGCAACATACACGTTTTGGAACTGTAATTAAAAGACAAAATTCTCAACCACAATTGTGTATATTTTCCTTCTTAATGGCTTGTCTCTTGTGTTAACATGACAACACCATCAGCCTGTCTCTAAGGATTCAATTGCATGACTTTATTTTGGTACTGAAGGGGATAATCTAATTTCAGCAGAAAATACATGTCTTTAGGCTTCGTCAAGCTGTGAATGCAGACGTTGTTTTTGAGTCGTAATGTGTACATGTGTGTCGTCCCATGTATCGAATCGATGCAGTGCTAATCAGAATTACCTCAGCAGATTTCTAATAACCAGCCCGATAAGGACACATTATTGCGATCGAATCGTGTGCGATCGCATCAAAATGACCCATTTTATTCTAATGCCTTCATAATCCACTTAATTCAATTTAGTTTGTGAGACACAGTTTATATTTTTTAAATAATTGCCACTTGTCTAGTTTCCCTCCAAGCAGTCATCGTGTAGATATCTCTGTGTTTTCTGCTTACACTGTCTTGTTTGTCTGAACATGGGCATTTAATGTGATATTGGACTATATTAAGGGAATAGCTCTAAAATAAGAAGGAAAACAAATAACAACCTTAAGGAAAAGATGGTAATAAACATGACCCTTGTGACCAAGCATTTTTTCCCCTCAATACTTGCTGGCCAGTAGTAGGAGTGCATTTGCTGTGTGGTGTCATCTAAAATAGTAATCATGGATACCTGAAGCATGACCATGTTGTCGCCCTCAAATGTGACAAAGACGTCGGAGTCGCACTTCAGAGATGGAATACGGTTTTCCATCATAAAGCCCTGGAGGAAAAAATCAACCACAGTGTCTATTTAAAAGAGGCTTAACGGAATCAAAATACACATTTGACATGTAGTATTTGAGCGTTCTTTGAAGGAATGGTTTACCCTAAAATGAACATTTGGTCAAAATGCACTCACTCTCAGGCCATCCAAGATGAAGAGGAGTTTGTTTCTTCATCAGATTTGGAGAAATGTAGCATTACGTCACTTTCTCACTAATGAATGTTCTGCAGTGAATGGGTGCCGTCAGAATAAGAGTCCACACAGCTGATAAAAATCAAAATAATCCACTAGTAATCCACATTACTCCAGTCTATCAATTAACATAGAAATAAATCCAAAATATGATAATTTTTCATAATGCTCCCTCCATTGAGGTCCAGCTGTCTTCTCACATCAAAATCCACGCTCATATTTGTTCAGAATGGTTTGGGGCTGTTTTTGTTTACGTAAAAATTGCTTAATTTGTGTACATCAACTGATTCAGTAGTTTACTTTTTAACTGGAGAAAGCAATATTATGGATAAAGAACTCTATATATATTTTTAGGTTAAATATGCCTTAATGATGGATTTGCATCTTACAAATCTGCAGCTTTTTTTAATTTCACCATACATTAATCGATGGACTGTAGTGGTGTGGATTACTGTGACGTTTTTATCAGCTGTTTGGACCCATTCACTGCAGAGCATCCGCACGTGATGTAATGCTACTGTACCATTCTCCAATTCTGTTCTGATGAACCATCAAACTCTGAGGGCGAGTACATTTTCAGCACAGTTTCAAGTTTGGGGGGAACTATTGCTTAAAACATATTACCCAAAGTCTGACCACTTTCAAACTCACACATTTAGCATAAAACCAAACAGAAATGAGCTGTTTTGTTGTGACCAATTAATTTATCCAATATGTGCCCACTTAAATTGATTTTTTGAGTTCGTTTTGAAGCAGTTTCATTGGTAATGTCAAGAAAAATAGACCGTATTGTGTCTAAATGTTATTTAATGTCAAATCACATATGCAGTCATTTTAATGTTGTTAGCTAACTATAAATGTATATACAGTAACTATATCATACATTAAACAAACAAATACTAATACAGAGGCCTTTCCCATATAGCGCATTTTGGGGGGATTTTTATTAGTTTTGGTAGTATTTTGCTACTTAAAATGGATGAAAATAAACATGCTGAAGAAAATGTGCAAAAGTGCAAAACTCGATGCAGCGATGCTAGAATGCTGTAAATGATTTCCAGGAGGCTGAGTGGTTTCTAGCACATTAATGTGTGTTTGCTAGAATTTTTTAGGTGGTTGCTTACAGGTACAAATCACTTGCAAGGTAAAAATATTGTAAGTTTGGAGCTTGAATTTTAGTAATAATAATTGCTTGCCTTAGTAAACACAACTAATAACGATGCAAACATTTGTTTACCGTTTTAGTGTCTGTTTGCGTGACAATACATCAGAGCCTTATTGATTAAAGAGCCATGTTAAAGTTAAAACAAGTGCTATTTTCTTACCTCGTGTTTTGTGTTGCATGACATCAAAAATATTTAATGTCAGATGTGTGAAAATAAAGTATGAATTATACATCAGCTCTGTGGTTTCATGCATTTTAAACATACACATGCTTTTCACACCACAAGCACTGTGAGTCAACAAAAACAGACTATTAATAAGGTTACAAAAGGGATATTTACATTTATTATTCCAAAAAAGCAAAAACCTATGAGAAACCTATGTTCTGCTCATTAAGTAGTTGATCATTTTTGTCACTTTTCTGTCTTCACTAGATCATTTTCAATTGCTCTGTAATGGTCCTAGATATTCCAAGTAGGTTTTAAAATTAATATGATGCATGCATGTAATGCATGTCAAATGCATGTATAATAATAAAAGAATAAGCAAAATCCAATTAAAAAATTGTATTTACAATATAGTATTTAAAACATGTCAATGTCTAGCACTTACACATGCCACCACTGTCTACAAAAACGTCAATGCAAGTTATTCTTTGACAGTTCAGGATGTTAGCATTACATCTCTGCACCACATGACATTAGTATCAGTGTATATGTGTGTGTTTAGCTGCAAAGGCACACACACATACTCACCATGCCGCCAGTACACTCTCGGCAGTCTTGCAGACACGCGACGTTCTCCCACGTGCTGTAGGCTTTGAGTCCTGCGACGAGAGCTTGCAGAGCGCGATTGCTCTGAAGGTCCTGACCCTGGCACAAAGCATCATCCAGCAAATCTGCAGCATATCTGAAAGCAAACACAAAAACATAAAGACAATTCAAACACATCAAACCCTAAAATACATCACTGCTTTGAATAAACATATATGATCCTGGTGGTTCTAGAGTCATGCTGTAGTGTTTGAGCTATGTTGCACAAATTCATGTATAAATAAATAAATAAATAAAATATAAATATCAAAAATAAAACCTTTCTGATGATTTTTTTAACTGCACAAAAAGCAATATTTTAATCTCTATACGAAAAAAGTTTGACCACTTTTTTTTTTTTTTTTTCTCAATAAAGCGCAGATGTGTTCGATAAATAATAATGAAACCTGCAGTGGTTTCTCAGAAGGAGGCATCTGAGCTCCTCTTTTCCTTTGATTCTTCTCCTGTGGTATTTCTCAGAATGTGCCAGTGACCTGAATCGCACAAACACAGAGACCTCCAGTGGAGGCCAGTAAAACTGCTCTTTGTGCTGCCACTTTTATGTCATTCAAGGACACATACAGTATGATGGAAAAGATGATTTTCTTGGTAGTTTTATAGTTTGATGTTCTGTGTAGACACCCAGGCCATTAAAAGAAAAATAAGCAAAAGTGGTTTCTCGCCCAAAGTATGCATGTCTTACAACTTTTACGATTTTATATAGGCCATTTTACTAGGCTTTTTTCACCATCAAAGATTCAATGGATCCTTTTCACATTTCTGAGGTTCTCAAAAGAGCAAGTCACCACAGCAAAATGAAAACATTCATGATACAGCTTCCATGACTTTACAAAATAGGGAGTTTTAAACTAAATTGTTTTGAAATTCACTGCCAAGGTAATATAACACAAAGCATATCATTATACATTAAAAAATAAATTTTATATGAAACATTTCACTAGATTTGCATGGACTGGAATTGCCTCATCATCATCTGTGAACACAAAGTTCACAGAAAATAACAGACCAATGTATAGTATAACTTTGAATTAAATCAAAAGTGTATTTTTAATCTCAAATTTAATTTTATTTTTGCAGTATTCCTTAGATCAAACACTACAGCATAATGCTAACACAAACAAGGTCACGGTTTCGATTTCCATGTAAGTCTCTTTATATAAAAGCATCTGCCAAATGCATAAATGTAAACTTTATTTTGTTTAGCTGGAGAAAAAAACTTTTGTACAATAAATCTGATGGTGTATTTAAGCTGTCTATTGCTATAACAAAGCTCAAATGAATATCCCCCAAGCTGGTTTTAAAGTGGTTTTGCCCACATTTAGCAGGTCAGACTGGCCGTAGCTGGTTTTCAGCTACACAGCAAAAGTGACTGTAGCATAAGTTTTTTTTTAAAGGGGAAACATTTTTAGCACACCTTCACTGCAAGAATTTGGGCTTTTTAAATTGAAATGAAATACCTTGTGTCTTTTATCATATGCAATGTTCTTTGAACAAAATTACCAGCAAAATTAAGGCAAGACACCCCAGGAATACTAATAGTTTCACAAAACTTCTAATAACTTACTAATCATTTTTTTTTATCACTCCATAATTCAGAAAATACTGTAAACATCCAGAAGATGCCAAATAAATAAATAAATGTTGGATAAAATCAGGTGAAAAATTTGTGAACAAACCCCTAAATAATAATAATTAAAAAAAGAAAAAGCTGTTTCCCTACCCTCTTCCTGTCTAGCTAATATTTACTTTGTATTCGATCAAAAGGGTGCTTCTACTAAATACTGAGCAAAGGGTCTGAATACTTTGGACCATGTGATATTTCAGTTTTTCTTTTTTAATAAATCTGCAAAAAGGTCAACAATTCTGTGTTTTTCTGTCAATATGGGGTGCTGTGTGTACATTAATAATGATAACTTAAATGATTTTAGCTTTTAAGTAACGCACTGTATAAAAAAATGTTAGAATACAGATGGGATGTTTTTATGCATGTACGTACTGCTGAAGTATTGTTGTATAACTGAAATTTACAGGTGCAAATAGATGTACAAGTGCAAAGAAATGTACACTTAAAAGTGTATTTTGAATGTTTTATTTCCACTAGCCTAAAACAGCACATTATGAAAACCCAAATAGCCTAAAATCTCTGTCCAGTGCATGAAAAACAATGTTTTTGCCTTTATTGTGTCATGTCTTTACATATAAAAAGCTCAAACTTTTGTGGCTGTGGACAGGAAGTATGTACCTGGTGGTGAAGGTGAGAGCAAGGGCAGCAGCCAGGTGTGGCATCAGTCTCAGATACTGTGTTTGGTGCTCGATGATCTTCACCTCGTCCTGGTCTTTTGGGCCGAACTGTCTGCGACTGTATAAGAAACAATAAGATCATGTGCGATACAGTTAGATGTTTAAATGCATTCAAAATGTCACTGCACACTCGGAAACCTCTGTCATTGTCACATAATCAGATCCAAACCAAAACAGACACACAAAGGGGGTCACAGCAAAGGGTCAGGCATCCCACAACACACCTGGATGTCGTTGCACAGAGAAATTAAGCGGTAACCTTCCAGGTAACCCAATTTTCTAAACCGCAGTGCATGCATTAGTCTGTGCGGAGGAAGGCTTGCTGTGGTGGACGTCTGGTCGAGTGTCTCTATGTGTCTGTGTTTCTGCCGTACTGAAGACGGGCTTCGTACACCTGTGACTTTTGAACTACCACAAACTGTATCTCTACATCTAACATCTGCAGGTGGCTTCCCCACAGAGCAGACGAGATGGGAGCGTGTGTTTGTGTGTGTGTCTGTTTGTGCATATGTGTGGTTTTAAAGGTGAGAAGCCCACACAGAAATCCTATTGTAACATGTCTCATCTAAAGTTGAGTGTCTTTTCTGGTACAGGCCGCTTTAAATTAAACAGATGCTTTATGTTCTAGTCCAATGGTACATAGTAGTACATTTGCTTACTGGTGTTATTGTAGAAGCACCTTATTTATAGACATATGATATCTGTTGAGTCAAGGCACATTTATTTATATATAGAAGATTCACAGTAAGTGGTAAGAAATTAATTGTTAATGTAGCAAACTGAGCTATTAGGAAACTTTAAAAAGGGCAACTGTGTCACTATTCAGTATAATTTAGTTCACTGTTGATTCAGTTTAGTTCACTAACAGTGCAAATTTCATAAAATGATTAATTATTGGACACTAAGCAGCTGTACAGAAGACAACGATGTTGTTATTTAGCTCAGTCTTGATTCAATAGTTCAACAGGTGTCGATGTTGCAGAGTTTGTCATCTACTAATTCTGCAAACGAATATCCAAAAAGAAACTGAAACTAATATAAAAATTAATTTAAGTTCTTAAAAAAAATATTTCAAATACAAATACAATACAAATATCCAATAGGGCCTTAAAATAAAATAAAAATAAATAAATAATTTAATTAAATAATAATAAATTAAAACAATATGTATTCAAAAAACGAAAACGAATTTAAAAAATATTAACTTAAAGCTATATATAATAATTAAAAAAAATGTAAAGAAAGCACATAACAAAATTAATAACATTTAAAATATCAAAATATTAATAAATACTAAAGTAATATTATAGAAACAACACTTCTGTTAGTCAACATGAACAGCACAGCTTTGGTGCATAAAAACTCAACATGCATAACATAAAGTGAGTTATATACAGCTGATCATGTGATCTCAACACGAAAGCCTTCGTGCATGCGTAACGTCATCTTTGTCAATTAATGTCTTTAGATGTAAACCTCGTTTGTCGGAACACAAACCTAGGAACTATTCTGAACTGCAGTATTCTATAGTGGAACATATATAAGACGGCGGAAGACATAGTGGAACCACATGATGCAAGCGCACACCTACATTTCCTGAAGACTGATAAGTGTCATGTGTCATCTGAACAACTGTCCTTCATAACACTATACAGATGGCAGCGCCGTCTCTCGTGATTTAGTTTGAGAAGTGGTAATGTTAGCATAATAAGGCATACGTGACCCATTTTATCTCTCATATACTTCCTACTTGACATCCTGTATAGGAATGCTTTAAATATTATGTTATTTGTTTTTAAAACTGAGATTACATTAAGACTTTCTAGCATTAAGTCACCAGTGAGTGTAGGTAAGATTTTAGAAGGACTGCATTAACTAAATTCTGCTTGTACAGTCATTGTTAACTACATTTAAAACTATGATGAATCATTTTTAATAATTGAAATAAAGCTAAAACAAATGAAAATGAAAAATAAAACTTAAATGAATACGTTTAAGCTCAAGTACAAAAGTGACTAGACCTAAATTAAAATTACAACTAAATTAATTCAAGTTTTGTAAATAAATAAACTAGAAAATATTAAATTACTAAAACTAAAAGTAAAATCTAAAAAGTAAAACTAAACCTGAATAAAAAATTAAACAATAAAAATGAATAAAAATGACATAACTTCCTAAATCTATATTTCAAATAAAAATCTATTAAACATCATGGGCTATATATACAGTGAGATCAATAAGTATGTGATTTTGCAAGTTCTCTTACTTAGAAATCATGAAGGGGTCTACAATGTTCAGCATAGGTGCATTTCCACTGAGAGACAGAATCTAAAAAGAAAAATCCGGAAATCACATTGTATGATTTTTTAACAATTTATTACTGTGTCAAATAAGTATTTGATCACTTGATTAAAAAAAATTGGTACAGAAGCCTTTGTTAACAATTACAGAGGTCAAACGGTTCCTGTAGTTGTTGAGCAGGTCTGCACACACTGC
>JAUMHP010000063.1:20174251-20184458 GCA_032361065.1 Enteromius trimaculatus
TTCAGTGCTTTGCTACAATCTGTATTGTTAAAAGCGCTATATAAATAAAAGTGACTTGACTTGACTTGACTTGTGCTGAAAACCTGGGCCAAGTTTAAACCAGTAACCAGGCATCACAGCTGGCAAAAGGGGCATGTCTGACTTTGACATTTATATATTGCCATTATTATGTAATCAAAATGAAGTTATTATCTTCAATGATAATGTCAACTTATTCTCAGCCTTTGACTTGCACGACACACAAAAATCGAACAGCTTTTTCAAACACAGCCAATCAAAATGCCAGACTAATACATCCAACTCCTCATATGTGCAAACATACATTGCTTTACTTATAGGTGCAGTGTATAATTTTTAAAAGTGTAATAGTTAGGAGGACCTATTGACAGGAATTCAATATAAGTGCAATATAATCTATGTACCTAATCCTTTTCAGAGGTGTGCAGAAACCTTACACAATGAACCGTTATGTTTTTATTAACTTAGATTGAACTCTTTAGATACACTGCGGGTCCCCGGTTTGTAAAGTAGGCCTTAAAGTACAAACAGAACGCGTTTTGTTATTATGTTGTTCATGTGACATAACACTGATACACAATGATAAACAAATAACAATACCATTTGCAATAACATCATCATATATCACTAATAAATATAATTAATTAATTTACTTTTGTAAAGAAATCTCATTCAAAGGAGATAGCTTCATTCAGAGGAGATAGCTTCCTGTAACGGCCACAGTAGCTTCTCTAAAGGAATGGGTGAACGGGGAATGAGCTGTTGGTTGCAATTCACGATCTCACCACTGAATGCCACTAAAATTTACACACTGCACCTTTAACACCTACCAACCAATAATATGTCCAAAAGTATATTATTATGGCAAAGGTGTCGGTGATATTTTGAATGTAGTGCTATATTTTGCAAGAGATCTGAGGCATTTTAAAATCGTAAAAAATTTGCCAAAAAGAATCAAGGTGTAAACTCACAATTCTGAAATAAGGGTATGAATAGTGATGTATTGACTTAGAATTATGAGATATAAACTTGGAAATCATAATTGTTACATGTTAACTCAGAACTGAATAAATAATGCCATAATTGAGAGATATGAAATAATAACGGTGATATATATATATAAACTGAAATTTGCAAGAAAAAACAACAACGAAAGAATTGTGTTATATAAACTCGTAAAATTGTAAGATATAAACCTGCAATTGTGAGAAAAAAAATGTATGTTAAAATTTAGATATGTTGACTAAAAATTAAAAAGGTATTGCAAGGTAAAAAGTATTGTGAGATATTAAAGGCACGATATGTAAGTTTTCGCCACTAGAGGTCGCATTTTCAAAACAATAACAGAGGCGAAGTTCGATGATGCAACGACGGAGTGTGGAACATTGGGAGATGTCATTTTCACAAATCATGCTCATGGATGAAAAGCTCATTTATATCTGTTTAATCACCTAACCACCTGTACACAATGAATAATATATATTTGCTTAGCCGTCTAATAAAACACACATGAGAGTGGAGTCTCTGTCCGGTCCGAGGTTTTCGCGAAGCTCCCTCCATTTCAGAAATGCCACGCCAATATTTGTTCCAATATCTTCTTGTCTCCGTTTGTATACAGCTGTGTTTTTTGAGATTGTGCAGAGAGTAATCATAATCCATGATATTGAAATGCACAATAAATAACTACCACTTCCGCATTTGTCCATGTGTGTTGCTGTAGTATTTATAGGCAGAAAGCAAGGATAGCGCAGATATTGTACCACTGATACATCGACAATGTTTTGATTCGTGTTTATGATATTTAACATTTTGTGTCTGAGCAAGGGCCTGTTCCATAAACCAAGATTAGAGTATAAGCCAGGCTTATTTCAATTAGTCTGACTTATTGCCAGTTAATTTGTATTAAAATAAATCAGACTATCTGCCATAAACCTGGCTTATTTGGTAACCTTCTTTTATGGAACAGGCCCCAATTCTTGGATTTGTGTATAATTTTTTTCCCCCTCTCCAGCGATGTGTCCTCGACAGCACTGGAGACGCTGCCCTCTCGTGGTCTGGAGTCGGTGCTGATGCTGGTGGCTCGCTCAGCGTTCGCTCTTAAGAGACTTCCTCCACTGAAGGGATTGAAGAGCCTGAGAGAAGCACAGCTCACGTACCCCAGCCACTGCTGTGTTCTGCTCAGCTGGGACTCAGACAGGTCAACGCACATATCAAACACGAGGGATAAAATATACTTTCATCTTATTGATTGTCATTTTGAATAAGAACATCACTAGCACTTCTCGCTCAGCCAGTGCCAAAGAGCATTAACCTAATGAGATTACAAATAAAATGCCTGGCATTTATATTGTGATAAACTGTTTGAATCTAAAGCACAGGATCATCAGCATAATTCAGTGCCTTTCATTATGTTTGAAATATTGTTCTTGTTTTTTATAGGGAGGGCTCAGTTATCACTGCATTAGGAAATGGAACATCATACTGTGGTGACAACAAGTACGACTAAAGTTTTTCTTTCTGACTACAAAAAAGTGTTTTCTTTAAATTCTGTTAATTTGCAAAAAAAAAAGAAATAATGCCAACTATGTAATATTACTTTAAATTTATGCTGAGTTCAAAAATATTAATAAAAACATTCCATTGCATACAGTTTTTTTTACAAAATAAATATAGGTATAAGTACACATATAGGCCTAGTACATAAACATATAGGCCTATGTATTTTATAAAAACAAATCCAGTCAAATGTTTAAAGTTTCAGTTTTGATGTCAAAAAGTCTACTGTATAATTTAACTTAAAATCTAAAAAAAAATATCATGATAAAATAAATTATGATTAGGCATGAAATAATATATTCAAAATTATTTAAACATAGGAAAATAGTATTAACCAAATGGTTGTGATCTTGCTCAGAAGAAGACAGGAATGATTGTTTTTGGCTGATTACGGGATAATGCAAGAATTATTCACCTTTTTCCTATTTCTATTACAGGTACAGTAAATATTTTTAAATGAAAATCAAAAAAAAAAAAAATCAAAAAATAAAAATAAAAAAAAATCTCCATTAAGTTTTTATTCATTTTTATTCAAATTGTAATTTTAGTTATTTTAGTAATTTAGGTTAAACTAAATGAAAAATAGAAACATTTATGCTAAAATAAATATATTTTTTTATTTGTTAGATTCTTCAGAGGCCTGATTATCTAGGATTTGCAATTGCGTTTTATAGCTCCTTCTAGCATAAATCTTACTAGTGTTAAATCATTTTTACTTCTGTTTTATTCTGTTATTTCAGTAAACTAAATAGAAACATTACTTTGACAGTTAGATAAAAAATAAGACATATTTCAGGAAAAAAATAGTTTTCATTGTTTTAGTTTATTTTGGTAAACCAAGTTAAACTAAATAAAAATAAAATATGTTGCCTTGGCAAATAGCTGAAAGTTATATTTTTTGTATTTAATGTTAATTCAGTTAAAATCAGTTTTTTGTTTGTTTTTTTAAGCACTGTAGTAGAACATGCTTTTATGGTTTCAGCCCTGTTTAACAGTAATAACCCCATCTATACAGTGCACTGACACTGTAAAAATATTGTACAGCATACTGTATTATTAAAAGGAATTTTTCCATATTTATTTTTAAAGGGATTTTAACAGTATTTTAATTTTTTTTATGCATTGCGTTGTGCTCAAGTGTTCTAATGTCCTTACATTAACTGTGTAATGAGCTGCCAGTACCTTTTCTGTTATTTTACAGATTTATTTTTGAAAACACTTTATTTTGATAATCCACTTTAGACATTTTAACTAACAGTAAGTAACTTCGCAACTACATGTCAACTAGCAGTAATTAGAGTATTAGTAGACAGTCTGCTTACACTTTTTGATGGGTCCACAACACACAACATACTGACTATCAGAAACTTTATAAGTATATGTTAGCTTACTCTACTAACCCTAAACCTACCCTAAACATCTGTTCTGAGAGTTAGGAGACATGTAGTTGTAAATTACTGAAATTAGTTGACATGTACTGTAGTTGCATGTCTAATGTCTAAAGTAGACTATCAAAATAAAGAGTAACCAAATTATTTTCAGTGTACTTAGGTATTGCGTAGTATTTTTCACATTGACTGTTTTCTCCCTGCATTCGTTTTCAGTCCCTCTGACAGTTCTCTAACGCTGGACGGCCCTCTCGCATCAGACATTGCTGGATCCACATCAGCCGAGGACACCTTTGGCAGCATGGACTTCTATTACCCTGAGCTGAACCTGTGTCAGCCCCGACCGGCCCTTCAGTGCAGCCCCGAGGCTGACGCTTTCAACCCCTGTGAGGACATCGCCGGATTCAGCTTCTTGCGGGTGGCCATTTGGTTCATCAACGTCCTGGCCATCACCGGCAACCTGACGGTGCTGCTTGTGTTATTCACCAGCCGTTGCAAACTGACCGTGCCCAAATTCCTCATGTGCCACCTGGCCTTCGCCGACCTCTGCATCGGCGTGTATCTGCTCATGATCGCCACTGTGGATCTCAGGACGCGAGGGCATTACAGTCAGCACGCTATCGAGTGGCAGACTGGAGTGGGATGTGGGATCGCCGGGTTTCTTTCGGTCTTCGGTGCGGAGCTATCAGTCTATACACTGTCTACCATCACCGTGGAGCGCTGGCACACGATCACACACGCTCTCCGTCTGGAACGCCGTCTGGGACTGAGACACGCTTCTTCCATAATGGTCGTCGGATGGGTGCTTTGTCTAGTAATGGCTCTCCTGCCCTTAACGGGGGTCAGCAGCTACAACAAAGTCAGTATGTGTTTGCCGATGGACATCGAGACGCCTTTATCCCAAGCTTACGTCATACTCCTCCTGCTGTTCAACGTCGGAGCTTTCCTGGTGATTTGCGGCTGCTACGTTTGCATTTACACCGCCGTTCGCAACCCTGAATTCCCGGGACGCGCCGCCGACGCCAAGATCGCCAAGCGCATGGCTGTGCTGATCTTCACCGACTTTCTGTGCATGGCGCCCATTTCGTTTTTTGCCATCTCCGCGGCCTTCAAAGTCCCACTCATCACGGTGACCAATTCTAAAATCCTCCTCGTGCTTTTTTACCCCATCAATTCGTGTGCAAACCCCTTCCTCTACGCCATCTTCACCAGGGCCTTCAGAAAGGACGTGTGCATCCTACTGAGCTCAATGGGCTGCTGCGAGAGCAAAGCCAACTTGTACCGAATGAAGACATACTACTCTGAGAACATCAACCGAAGCAAAAGCAGCTCCGGCTCCAATGCGAACTCCAAAGCTCCTCGAGCTGTCGTGTGGATGTCCAGTTTTTCCAATCTGACTCCTCGACTGCAAATGCAAAGAGTCTAGAGAAACATTCAGACTCATTTAATTCCATTGTTTTCTTGGCGTTCTGCCCTTGAACTTCGTTCAGTCTTATCTGGGAAGTTGATATGCTTTTCAGAGGACAGTGCAATTCATTTCCACTCTTATCTCTTAATGCATTGACTAAGAATTCAGAACACAGTCAAGGCACTTTTGAGAAAGAATACGGTGTCCAGAAAGGCTATTGTTAATGAATAAATGCATCTAAAAGCAGCAAGCCATACCATGTGACAAATTCTACTTCTAGATGTTCTAGATCATTCTAGATCTTTTTTTTTTTACTGTGAATTGGCTAGCACTAGTCGTTTTCAGAAAGCCTGAATAAAATCTGATTATTGTTTTAGGTAATTGCTGTTTAATATCTCTGTTTTAGGTCTTTTAATGTTGAAAAGTGTTTCCTTATTTAAGTTATGGATCTAAGTTATAACTTAACTAGTTGCTATCGCAGATGTTTGAAGAATATATTCCGGTCTGAAAGTCTGAGCTGTTGTTTTATATAATGGAATAGCGCCACTTTGTGGACAAATCTATTGTATTGAAATTGCATTGCAAATGCAAAAAAAGTGTTTTTTAGTTACTATGTAGAAGGCTATTTGAAGTCTTAATAAAATTAAGAAAAATGTTTGTCTTTTATGTTCTTGAATTTCTAAACTATATGGCATATTTCTGTCTAGTTGGCAAGTCAGGTATTTATTTATTTATTTATCTATCATATATTAATTAATTGTCGTTTTTTTGCTTTTATGGTCCAGCAATTTTACGTATTGTTTTAAAGTACCTTCACAAAAAAAATAAATATATATATATTTTTTTACCTAAATAATGTCTAAATGAAGAAGATGAAGGACAAAGTTAAAATGTCACCAACACTGTACAATATTATATCAGGTGGAGTACTACTTGAGCACAGTAAAATTATATTATACATGATATTTTTTTGTGTTGCAGGTAAACAACAGCAATTAAATACAACATTTGATGACAGTATGAATAAAATAAATAATACAGAAAGACACCAAAGGATAGAATGTGTATAAAAAAAAGTAAAACAAAGGTTACAGAGGTAGTAACTCAAATTGCGTAACCTTCAATAGATCATTATGCTGTTTTACAAATTTGACACTTTGTTGTTGTTAATGTTTTTAAGTTGCATAATTATGTAAAGTTACAAAGAAAATTGAGCGATATGGGTAATGTTAAAGAAAATACACATTTATGAATATAATATTTTGCCGATAAAAATAAAACATTTCCTGTATATCCTATTTTATGTTTACAACGAGACAAATAGCGCGTATCCCAGACCCCTGTTGTGACGTCATGCTAGTAGGGAGCGCGCGTGCCGTGTAGTGAGCTGCACTCGTCACTGCGAGACACGCATTCCTCCGTGTGTTAAATGACCGACAGAAAAGAGAAAAGAAGATGTTATTTGATCTGCACATGCTCTGCTTCGTGAGTTTAGTCATCTGACACTCGGACGAAAGGGAAAAGGAAAGAGAGCGTTGTGGGCTTCATCTTAGGCAAAAGTTTCTCAGAGATGTTGCGTCTTTTAACTCCACTGCTGCTCGTCGGATTGTTTTCACAGTCAGTCAGAGTCACAGCTGGTAAGATGTGCGAGTTACTTGCAGTTACTGTGATGTTTTCGCGCGCGCTTCGAAAGCAACTAAGTCAACAACCTTAAAAGTTCGTTGTTTGTTTAGTGTTCATGTGCTGATTAGTTTTGTGTCGTCTTTAAACAGATTTTGCGTTGTTTTTGTCATGCGGAATTGATTTGTGCGCGGGGTCTTTAGGTGGAATTGAGTTCAAAGCTTCAGGTTTCCACATAAAAATCCTAATTTTGATTGTTTGATTTCTTCCTACTTATGCATTTTGACATACTGTATCAAATATTGAGGTGAATTATTTTTTTAAGGTTAATATGTAACATTACGTTTTCAGATATGCTACTTAGATTTAAAGCTAGACAGTGATTAAAAAAATGTTGGACTTCTGTCAAATTTAGAGGATTACAGTGCTGTAATAATAATCTGCCCTAGTTTCATAACTAAATAGTGCTGGTCTGTGACTGTTTAGTTCCTGTAGTCAATAGCTATAAATCATACTCTATAAGTTACTTGAGAGTAAAATTTCACAGTAATAGTTTTTATACAGTACTCTTTCTAATTAATTTGTTGTTAAATATCAAAAATAAAATATTAATTTCATTGTTTGAATAGGTTTGACTTGGTAAATTGACAGATTTGAATCAAAAACCAAATTAGTGGTGTAATGTTTAAATCTTGACACTTATTAATAATAATTTTATTCCAAGACTCATTTTGATACAATTAAGCTAAACTTTGATGGAAAAAAAGCTTAAATATTGTTTCATGCTGCATTTTAGTATGCCTATAGTGATTCAGAAATCTGTTTTGAGTAAATATGGACTTTTCATGTCCTAGCATGTATGTGAAATTTCATTTCTAAAGCATTGATGTACACAGCAAGTGTTTATTTAATTGTGCCTAAGACAACAGAAGTGTACGCTATCTTTTGAACCAAATTCTTTGAATCCTGAGCTCTGTCAGTAAAAGCTGCACATATGCGTCGTTTGATAACAGATTCTAGCAGAGAAAGAATTTCCTCTTTTCCACTGCTTTCTGAAGCTGTGCCAGACCTGAGTCACTCAATAGAAAGTGTCCAAATAACAAGTATTTCCCTGAAAAGTAGTGTGGCCGTAAACCATAACTTGATTTAACAGGGCACTCGGTGATTACATGTATGTACTTCACAAGATGAATTCAAAGATGCTTGGTGCTTGGAGGGGTGAGAAACCAAAAGGGCATAAGTGACATTCTGGGTGAAATGGAGATCTTAAATGAAAGCTCTCTAAAACCTTACATTTTTAAACTTTATATTACAATCTTATACTGAAGTATTTATAATACTTGACATGCTTATATTTATAAAAACACCCATTTCCTTAAGCAGCTGCCAGTTGGAAACATCCCCTCGCTGTCGTTCACCAGGGAGGTTCTCCTCATTGGGGGAGACAGGGCCGGTCTTTCCGACCAACACAGTCGACGGACCCACTGATTGTCCCGGGACGAGCCCCCAGCGTACATCTGTCACAGGAGGAGATCCAGAAGCTGCGCTTCAAACCCACTGTGGGCACAGTCCAGCGCTCAGAGGGGGCAGAGGTCAAATTTAACTGCTCCATCGACATCAATGATGTCAACCAGGACCTGAATATTTTGTGGTTTCGGAACGGTAAGGAGATCCCTGATGGCATGCAGACGGAGGTCTACACGCAAGGAACGGTCACCCTGCTGTCCACTATAAGGTAATAATGACCAATACATATTAATATCTGTTTAAATATGTTTGGAGATTACTGACCTGCTTATTTAACAGATTAACAGATGTTCTTGTGGTAGTTTCAGTCTACCCACAGCCTTTTCATTGGATAGTTTTTTTTCTCTAAAAGCCCTGAAGACACACTTTTTTCCTAGTATTTAGAAATATACTTTAATACTAATTTAAATAAATGAATTAGTTTTCCTCTGTTCTATTCTAATATTCCCAGCTCCAAAGACAGTTTTTTCCCCAGTATTTATTTATTTATTTTTGGTCATTTTTATGTAAAGGCAATCTACCCCCTCCCCCCCCCGAACATTTTATTCATTTAATTTTTTTTTACAATTTAATTATTTTAGTAACATTGTAAAAAAAAAAATTAACATGAATGAATGTAATATAAATAAATTAATTAACGAATATTTAAATCTCTAAATTTATGCCAGTATTCCTTTTATATGCTCGTCTTTATATAATGCTTGTATTTGTTTTGTTTTTTTGCTTAAACGATGAAGTCCAATGGTTTGTATAATTTCAGCAATGTTATGCATGATGCAGTTGCTATTGCATTTAATTGCATCGGTCTATGTATATCGTATTTCTGCACTATTTCAGTCAATAACCACCCTTTTTTTTCCCTTGACATCAACTTTCAGCATTAAAAGCGTCCAGAGAACAGATGCTGGAGAATATCACTGCAGGCTCAGTGTCAGTAACAAGATCATTGAGTCAAATCCCATCATTATAGAGGTGGAAGGTAAGTAAGTTTTCAACTTGGTGACATAAATCTTTGGTTATGCATTATAGAAATTTATAGTTTGCCACATTTTACTCAAATCCAGGCCTGCCGACCTTCACCATACAGCCGAGTGACGTGAACATCACGAGAAACACTCCCTTCACGCTGACCTGTGAGGCAGTCGGTCCTCCCAACCCTGTAACCATTAAGTGGCTTCACAAAGGCAGGAGATACGAAGAACGCAACGAGTTTTCCAGCACCATCACCCTTGAAGGTATGAACATGTGGGCTTTTGTTATGCTTCTTGTCAGTGTTTTTAAACTTTGTTCCTTTGTAAGGTCACATAGAAATACTTTAGTTTCTTAAAATTTTGTTGTCAGTAGTAGAGAACCAAAAGGTCTAAAAAACACACAATTTGAGCCAAGTGAAAGATTTTTGTTAGGTTGCGGTAATTTTTGTGTACATGACCATTCTTGAGAGAATTGGAAGTTGTACCGCAAGGTTGTACTTTCCCGAGTGTTACCAGTGAGTGACTCTTCATGACACTGTGTTACAGATGACAAAAACACAATGAACTGTTCCTCTGGTAAATCAGGACATCCTTATTGCAGGAAAACATTAGTCGACAAAACTTATACAACAATACACTGTAAAAAAAATCCCGTAAAATTTACGGTAAAAAACTGGCAGCTGTGGTTGCCAGAAATCTACCGTAAAAATTACAGTCAA
>JAUMHP010000063.1:20206739-20220860 GCA_032361065.1 Enteromius trimaculatus
TTTTTGTGTGGAAAGCCCGCTTTTATTAAGCAACTGTAGGAAGGCGTTCGGAAATGTCAACAGATGTGAGCATCAGCGCACAAGGGGCAAAAAGCGCCATTATAACACAGACGCACATTCATGCTGATGTGACCGAGCCTGACCCGAACCCGAGCATCCTTTCTAAATTTCTGTCCCGTCTCAACTGAAAGATGAATCTAAATAATTTTCTGTGGTTGTCATTACAGAGAAAATCCAGTGTAAAAAGACATCCACAGCGGTTCCTGGAGATTTGGAGAACGTGCTCCAGTTGGACATCAGACATAAGGAAATTTAAGCAGAAAGACACTGAGAGTGAATAAGTGAATAAGAAAAAGGAAGTTTGAAATCAAGCGTTTTGACTTTCCGTCCAAAGGAATGTGTCTTCAACAACAGCGCTCATGATCCTTCTCGTTTATTTTCTTTCCCAGGCAGCTTAAGTGCGAGAATTTGCAGATGTAAAAGGTTCACTTCAGTCCCCAAAATATTTCAAAACTGCATGAACATAGTTATGTTTTTTCACCAGCTCTGAAAGGTGCTTTCGTGCCTCAAAACTCTCAAAATAGACCGGCTTACCCCGCCTGCTGAAACATAGACATTACACCGTCTGTGCAGGCTTTAAACCTAAACTCTCTCTCAAACACACACCCCTTTCAGACACACGCTTGCCCCGTCCCACTGTACCACATGGAATGTCCCGAATGCTGCCAGCAGCGATATTAAAGGAAGTCATCAATAGCATGCTTAGCATAGTTGTGTGCTATCAGACCAGGGGCTGCCTTAATGAGATGTGTGCGTGAGCTTAACCTCTGACCTCTGAGACATACAAAACACAGGCTCAGCTACACTACCAGTCTAAAGTTTGGACACATCTGTTTATTAAGATTTTCTCATTTTAGAGTAATAGTGAAGTATAAACTGTGAAATCCCACAGATGGGAGTGTGTGATGTAATGAGCAAAACATGTGACAAAGGAAACGTTTGCTGCTTCTGTTGCTTTTAGGAAGCTTTTTATGAGTGATGCTTTTGAACATCATTGAAGATGTGCCCTAGAGTGGAAAATAATAAGTTTAGATTAAAAAAAATATTGTAATAAACATCTTGATTTTGGGATGTTCATTGAAAACTATAGCTGTAAATCATAAAAAATAGACTCACACTTTTTTTTATTGATTTAATGATTATTTTTATTGTTGTTGTTCTTATTATAATTTACTATAGCTATTGGTTTAAGCCATTTATTTATAATTTTTTTTACAAAAAAGGTCCCATTAGTTAAGAATTGTTAAGGCACTAACCAACATTAATAATGTGTCCTACATTTATACAGTATTTATAATCGTTAGTTAAAACATTATAAGTTCATGTTTACTGATGCAGTTAACTAATATTAATAAACCTTATTATAAAGAGATACCTTTGTTTTTCTACAAAATTAAACAGTGTTATTTCAGTATCAAGTTTGAGATTTTCTTTTTTATTTGTTTATTTTTTTTATTTTTACATTTTCATTTTATTTAAAGTTTCAGTAATTTTATTTTTTTTTTCTTTTGGTTTATTTATTTTAGTACATATTTCATCACCTAAATGATCTTCACATTAGTGTTATTTCTAACTAACATGATTGTAACTTCATTTCTGTTCATTAAAATATAGCAGAGATAAAATAAAAATATTATGAGTGAATATTATGCTGCATTGGCAACAAACTAAAGTATAAACTGAAATATTAATATGATTAGAGAAACTAAATTATTATAATAAAACAATTGATAATACAAATAAAACTTAAAAATATATATCATAAATAAAAAGTCATAAATAACAAATAAGTACTACATTATAAATGTATAGAGTATGTAATGATACTAAAACAACACTGCTTCATATTAGCTTTTGTTGAGTTTTTTTAGTTTTGTCAATTTTTTTTTTTTTTTTTTTTCAAATAATGAAAAATTCAAATACCATAGTGGTTTTAATTTTAGTTTTAAAACTCTGAGCAGAAGCTTTTAGGACAAACGTGTTTTTCAAGATCATGAGAAACATGAGTTCAGCCGAGAGTATCTTTTGAGTGCTAGTGTATTTGCGGTCCGAGTTGAAACTTGAGCTGTGAATTCTGGCTCTTTTTACAGTAGCCAGTCGAAGCTGAAGCATGAAGGCCATTGAGATGCACCGTGGACAGGAATGCAAGTACAGGTGTTTCTCTGCGTTTCGGGACATTTAATGCTTCTTTAACGAGAGCTTCATTCAGTGCAGCTCAAGAGTGAAGAATGCCTTTCTTTCTTCAGCGCTCCTTATCTTTCTGCCTGTATGTGTAGTGCTGGTTTTGCTAGCTTTGGTGTTCACAGTCACTTTCTTTCACAAGCACTGGTATTCAGGCTTTATCTCAGTACTGTCACCCTGAATGAGATTTCAGATTACCCAGCTCACAGTACAACAATACTGTAGTCGGTAGTCTCGGTGTCTTAGTCCAGGAATTCTGCTCAATAACACAGATAGAGTTACACGGTGACGAGCGGCTACATAGCAGAGAATCTGTGGGCTATATATGATGATGCTGATCTGGTTTTTGAGTCTTCAACCTTTTCAGGACAGAATTGTAGAAGTGCTTTAAAAGATGAGAATTGCGAGAAAGCCTAGAATACAACAACGTGACAGATTTTATTTATTGTTTTATGTACTATTTCGTCAATCATGTTCTGGTTCTATTAGCTGTTTTGTGAATCACTATCAATCGAATCGTTCAAATGGGTTCGCAGAAACGGTTTAAGTAGTTTGCTGTTCAAATTGATTCATTTGGACACTTCACTCGCACACTGAATCGTTTGGATGAGTTTTTCACACCATAACTGAATCCCTCGAGACTGAAAAAAGAAATAGTGCTGAATTTATTGGATCAAATTCATTGCAAACAAATCTTTCAAATGTATTATTTTATTTGTGTGTCCGTGATGAATCAACTCTTTATAAGTGGAGCTTGAGAAAGAGCAACACAAAAAGACCATTATATACATAAATACAAACATTGTTATATTTTTGAAAGTTTAGAAATGCCACCTAATTTCCAGTTTAATTTTAAACACGTTGGATTGTGTAAGGACTTATAGTGTGTGTGTTTTTAAATGAATCAAAGATGCACATTAATTTAAAGCTTTTGACCCACCTTTACATGTGACGCTGACTCCGCTCCAGGTACCATTCTCCTGGCACATGCGCGTTCCTGCTCCTATCATACGATAACCCTGAGAACACGTGAAATGGACCTCGTGACCCACCAGGTACTTTGAGCCGAACTTCTTCCCGTGGGCCGGAGCCACCAGAGGTGGACATGAGGATTGGGCTAAAGATGACATGAGACATAAAGAGGGGAATGTCAGAGTAGAGCAGGGTTACATGAGGGACAGAAGCATGCTGAAACTCTGGGATATTTAGCTTGAAGGCAGGCATGTGTTACTGAATGTGGGAACTGTCATGGGAAAAGATGGGAAATGCCTCATTTTATACAGACAGCTTAAGAATAGGCAAACAATACTACATTGACTGTACTGAAAAACTAGGTCTGGTGCTTGTATGTTGTTTATGGCTTATTAAGGTAAACATGAAATTGAAATTCTATATTCTTTACTAATATACATTCCCTTTAACTGTGCCAAACCATGCACCAAAGAAGAGAAAATGTTTCGGACATTAAAATGCTGAAATGATTCAATGACCTCTTTCAATGGCTTTCTAGTTAAAGCCAGAATTTTTATAGTTTAAACTAAAACTAAATAAATAAATTAATTAAATAAATAAATAACATTTTCTAAAATAAAAAAAAAATATATATATATATTTTAAGGCAATCTTTCTCATTTTCATTTAGTTCAGTTAGTTGACCTTTTGCACTAAAACAACTAAATTAAAATAAACACTTTCTAATATATATATATATATTACTACAAATATTGCTTTTTGCACTAAATTGACTGAAGCTGAAATGAATGAAACTATAGCATATAGACAAAAACACACAACAAAGTTAATAAAATGTAAAAATTAAAGGTAAAGTAAAAAATAATTAAATATATATTTAAATATCAATAAAAACTATAATAGTATTTGATTTAAGTTATAAAATAATACTGTTTTTTCCCTTAAATATCTCCACAGTATCTTTCTTATGAAATATGGAAACAACTAATGCATGTTGGATTTTTAAAAAGGTATATTTTTTATATAGTGTGTTATTTATATTTTATATAGTGTGTATGTATGTATGTATTTTTTTCACAATTTAGATTTCAGAATCTGACGAGTTTGTAAAAGAATGTACTTAATGTTATCCTGTCAAGCACTGGCTGCTGCAAATGCCAAAGTAACTCTTGATCATTCCTGCTTCATGAACTGAGCAGTAGCTGCGGCCAAATGACACAGCTACACATCCGACCCGTTCACATCACCCGTAGAGCACTGAGAGTATTCGAGAGCTCAGACTCCTTTCCAAACCTGAAGAAGCAGCCAGACCACTCCTTTTAAAGGAAGGAAGTCATTTCATGCTTATAAAATACAAATAGAATTCGAGAGATCTTTGATTTGTTGGAATTCTGAGGCTCGTTTATTAGGATTAATAAATCCTTTATGCAAGAATTCCCTTCCAAAAACAAATGTTTTATTGACTGGATAGTTTTGTTGCCAACTGACACAAGCTCTTCCATTCAACAAATCCATTTTGCAGAGTGCAAATACTTAAGAAAGTGTATGACTTTTATGATCTAAAAAATATTCTGATTACAAAAAAAAAAGATCTTAGTCAGACACCATATTTGTAGCTTTGACGTGTAGCTTTTTTATTTCGGTGGTCAAATATTTTCTCCTATTCTAGCTTAATATTAAAAACACTATCATAACAATGCTTTGTTTTGCATCTTAAAGCAGCATCATTGTTTCTATGTTCACTGGAAATGTGTGAATACATTTTCAGTTGAATGATAAATATTAAAGCATGATTAATTGCATCCGAACCTTTGTGTGACCATTGTGTGTGTGTGCTGTATATATTCATGATGCATATATAAAGACAAACACACAGACAGTAAACTATTTAAAATATTTTCTTATTTTTATACATATAATTTATTTTATACATAGATATATTTAATATATAAAACATACAATTTTTCTTAAACATGTACATGCATGTGTGTGTATTATAATAAATACATAGTACACAGACACATATGTTATGTACACAAAAACTTTTATTTGGGATGCAATTAATTGTTGCACAGCACTAGTTTTAATATTTCTATTTAGCTTTATTTTATTTTATGTCAGTTTAAGTATTAGCTATTTTAATTCAAACCTTCAGTAATGTCAGTTAAATGGTAAAAAAAATTGATGCTTTAAGTCAAACTGAATATTGAAGTGCATTATACAAGAAAATACTACTGTATTCTTTTTACTTGAATTCAGCTCAATTTCTCGTAGTCTTTTTGTAATTAATTACAATTTCTGAGTGAACATTGTTTCAAAGGACAGTATATCTTACACTACACTAATTTATTCAGTTTATTTACTTAAAGTTTAAGCTTTAGTGTTTCATCTAATATTTATATGTTACATTTCATCTCGATAGCTTTAGTTTTCATTAAATAAAACAATAACCGCGCTGGCCTCAAATCTCAAGCAGCCTGCAGATCTTTCATATTCCGCTTTGATCCATGTTTTACAGCGCCCTCGAGTCGAGGACTATGACGACAGAAACTCCAGATGCCTGAATGACATCACACACACCTGCTCTGTGAGAACCAGTAAGCCAGAATAAACATGTGCATTTAGGAAAGACGCATTGAGATGTATGAATATGACTTATACTACACTTACATGAGGACTGGTCTGCTTGCGGGAGCTTGGACAGTGAGTTTTGAAGGTTGGTGAGCTTGGATTTCATAATGCGAAGCCCTTCCGTGAATCGGATCTCCTGTCCTTTAAGAAACTTCTCCATCTGACGCAGTATGCCCATCACTCGGTGCTTATCCATGCAGCCCTGGGGCAAAAAAAGCACAACCATCCGAGCACCTGGTTACAATTTGATGGCAAGCAGTTATCCCAAAATTACAGATTCGCCCGAACACAAGCTCATATGGAGGAGATATTGGACATTGCAAGGAACATTCCCACTAAACATTAGCTTTGTATGAAAATGAAAAATGATCAAGGCCAGATGTTGCGGGTGATGTCATGCATTAAGGCACGGGGACTCCTGTGGGGCATGACATGAAAGCTCAGGCCACTGTTTAGCAGCTCATCGGCGTGCCAGCACATAACCAAGTTCCCTTAGAAACACAAATATTACTCCAGCAACAATTTATCAGAAGCAATGTTGTCCCAGATGCATTTGGACCGTGCATTCGGTCAGTGGGCAACCTCTAGGTCCTCTCCAAGAACCACATGTAAGAGACTAATACTCGTTTTTCTCTTCAGCTGCTTGATGGCAGTTCTTCAGAAAGCTGTTAGGCAGATGTCTCTACGACCTCTGTCCAAAACGCTGGTCTCCTGTATGTTATTCATGGCAGTTGAATACAGTCTCGTTAGAGGAGAGAGGAAACATATTGGCTTTAAATTTCACCTAGCGCTTTGCCATGGTAAACAAAGGCAGTGTTTATCTGGATAAAATACAAAAATGCATCTGACATATTTAATGATATAACTTACATTGCTGGCTCTGAACACTTTTAAGTGATACTTAAAATGCCTCAATGACACTGAATTAGATTGCATAAACTTTTGTCTTTTGCAAGCTGATTTTATTGTGAAGAACAAAATCAAGCAAAACTCAAAAATACAATTTTTTTTGTGTTGAAAAAAAGGCAAATTAGTAGATATTTTGTTTAAAACAAGTTACCCTATGGTCTCTCTAGAACACTAAGAACTGACTTCATGAATCCACCAAAAATCAACAAATCACCTATTAACTAAAAGTCACTGAGCAACAATGCTGAAGAAAAGTCAGTACAGACAAACATTCTTGCAGAATTTGAGCACATATGATACCTGTTATTGTATGTAAATCCAGCAGGCCTACGTTTGGAACAAAATATACACTATTCAAATTCATTTATCATTTGTCAAATGTTTGTAACTGAGACTGCTTTCGATACCTAGAACATATAAATACATATAATGTACTGATATAATTGATTATTTACATTATAATACTATATTCATGTGAATATTGCAGTTATTATGTTATATACATATAGTATAGGCTAGCTATAAATATACGTGTATACTCACCTGCGCTGCATCATTACAGTCGTACAATGGCAAGAAACTCAGCAGGAGAAAAACTGTGTATGATAACTTCATCCTTCTGTATCCGAGTCTTTGTAAAAGCGCTGAATTTTCTTCTTGTGTCGGTTGTTTTTAATCCTCAGGTGTGTTTACAGTTCCAAGCTGTGCAGACTAATAGTCGTTGAAACAAGCCTGAGAGGAAATGTTTGATAAACTGTTGCAGAAGTGAGTAAAGATGCTCCTGTTCTCCTCATGAAGACGCCGCTGCGCGCCTGTGGACTCGTGATGACTGATTCGCGAGTTGTTCTTTTAGAATGATTCAGGTGAACCGATTCGTTAAGCGGGGACTCCTCCGTGTCCGCAGCCTGCAGATCGGGACGGGAATGAACCTGGGGCGGGGCTGCATGTGTCGCCCCGCCCCATTCCTACTCTGATTGGTTCGATCGCCTATCATATGGATGGTTTATGTTGTTTAAAAATGGCATGGCAAGACAATTGGTTGCATATAATTAGTCAGTTCATAATTGAAACCGCAGTAAGTTAACGTGTCTGCTGTACGCCATTTAATTTTTATGAAACTTTTTCTTCTTTATTTATATCAGATAATTATGTGGTAGGCTAATTCTGTAATAACTTTGGAAGAACGTTCGCATCGTGCACGTATTTCAGTGCAGTTGTTAATAATCTGTTTATTTCATAAAGTTTCAAACATATACATATACCCTACACCTTAAACTTTTATACATCATTTACTGTTTAGAGATCATTACGCACTGCGCATCATTACGTGACCGAATCTATTGAGCCGATTCTTTTCAGTCAGCTTGTTCACAAATAGGCTACCGCTTAACGATTCATTTGCGAATTCGACTCATCCAGAAGATTTGCAGCTGCAAAAATCTCATGTCATGATTTAATAAAACAGCCATAGAGCCAAATTAACCATTAACCACTGAATTTGTCTGGTTCTCTGAGCCAGGATTCGAGTGCTATGTAATTCTCAGATAAAATATGCCCCTAATATTCATAATTATCAGACGGAGCTGTTTAAGCTTATATTTGTGTGGAATTAGACACCTCTCTCTTTAACTGGAGAGTACTGGACATATTGCCCAGCTTTACCAGCTGATGTGATTCGCTCATAAACCCATGCACTACTGTTTTACACTAACTAATTTTCTATCATATATGCCTATGAAAGATGACCGAGCCAATCAGAGCAAATAAGGGGCGGAGCGATACGTGCAGCCCCGCCCCGGTTCAGTCCCGCACTGACCTGCAGGCTGCAGACAGGTGTTCTTGGCTACGTGAGAGCAGCATTCATTCGTCCATCAAAATGTCACTAATGTTTAGATCTGCACTTGTATAAGTATGATTAGACATAAAACACATGGTTTGCAACTTAAGATGTTTGTCTTCTAAATAAGTGTTTTAAAAAGTATTGTTGGGTTTAAGATCCAACCAAATTTTTGTGGTTTGCTGCCACCAGGTGTTTAGGTTGGGTCTTGCACCCCTTCTGTGACCTCTAAATGAAATTAATTTTTCATATATCTACATACAAACTCCTCAACTCATAGTGACAAGTCAATATATATATATGGACATCGATTTGCTTAGATCAAATAAGAAAGCAAGGGGCTTACAAACGTTATCTTACAAGGGTCTTACTAAGTTTTGCATAGTATTTTCTTTACTCTTTACTTCAGAAACATTTCTAATAATATATATAATAATACATAATATTTTATGTATTTGAGGTCTGAGATTGGGATACAGTGAAAAGAGAGATGGCAAACATTTTGCATATTAGGTCAACATTGCTGTCTCAGCCAATAGGCTGCATCGCACTTCATCTTTATAACAGTATTTTGACCAAATATATATTTACACTAGATTTTTGTAAAATGTTCCAACAAGATGTTTGTGTGTAAAAAAAAGAAAAGAAAAGAAAAATGGTATTTTATGTCTAAAACTGTTAAGTAAATACTAACGGGCATGTAAAGCAAATATCTTTTTTAAAACATTCAGTGTAAAGCATGCCTACATATGTATATATATATATATATATTTCGGAGCAGGCACCCCAATACCCTTGTCTCTATGCCTACACCCCTGACAGTAGGTTATTGTAAAGTAACAAAGGCCTGGTTTTACAAACAGGGCTTAGATTTAGCCAGGATTAAATTAGGGCATTTAAGTAGGGTTTGTTCACTTTAAATATAACGTTTTATAGTCTTATAAAACAACATATAATAATATGTTAATAATAATTATTAATAATAATAATAATAATAATACTGGTGTACATTTTGATACAAATAAGTCACTGACATATTTTAAGATATGTGCCACAATCTGGTCAAGGAGATGACACGAAAGTTCAAGCAAACAGGTAACTTTTAATGAGACAACGTCCAGTGACAAAGGAGCTCAAGGAACGCAGTTGAAGTCTTAATCACAAAGCTTAACTTCAATAATGGTTTATAATGGATTCTACTTCTATTCAAGTGGTTCTATACAAGCCACAAAGTTCAGATGAGCATATGCACTGCAGTTCAGTTTTTCCCCATTATAATTAAGAATGCCGTCTTCTTTTTAAAATCATGACAGATACCATGATTCCCAGCAGGATCCCGAGAGGTGGTGTATAAGCCCAGTAGGGATGTGATGTGGAGACTGAAAATTCAGGCCCTTCAGAAATGTTTAAAAACAGTAAAACAAGTTTTATTAATGATTTTATTTCATACATTGCTATATAAACAAACCTTATATATTTTAACATTTCCAATAAAGGGAACAAACTTACTCCACTCTGCCATTTTAGGTTCAGCCATACTGCTGTGTCTCACTTCACATGTGTACTTGTCCCCAAACTGTGGGGTGATATTCATATATTTGTACACTCTGAAGGTCCAGTCTTCCCCGTACATTAAGTCTGAGGTCTCTGTTTTCACAGTGGACTTTTGGCCATTTAGATAAAAGTTTATTTCAATGTCACCAGGGTAAAACCCAGTGGCATAGCAATAAAGGATGTTTACTTTTCCTTGTTGTTCAGGAAACTCAGTATACACATTGACTGAAGGACGTACTGTGGGGAAAAAAAATAATTCAAATGAGAAACTTGTTAAAAAAGTAGTTTGAGAAAAAATGTAAATGTATAACAAAAATAAACTGTGCAGGTTCCTGTGTATCTATCAATATATAAAGATATAGTTGAATGTGTTAGTTAATTCATTAAAGACATCCAGTGGACCCTATTCACAAGACCGATGTGTTTAATGGTCACCAGCATTGTAAATCCTCAAAAGTTGTATAAATTAAAAAAAGTTTTTAATGTAGTGTCTATGGAAGGGACAGTAAAATTAACATTGTTCTCTCTTCTGACTGCCGTTATCAGTCTCTCTCGTTTTTTTCCCCCTTTTACTTAAAGTCACCATCATGAAATTGTTCTTCTGTTATTTGAGTTAATGGAAATGCAATATGGTATATATTTGTGGTACTCTCCCATTCACATGCTCTTCAAATGATCCCAACTATAATGACTTCTGCTGCTGAGTAACTGTAAAAAAGCTAAAAAGGTCCACTGAAAGTACCAAGTCATCATAACTGCACAGAAAAGACTGACAAGTTTACTTCTTGAAGATGTCCAATGTATTTAGTTGGTTTATAATAACATCAGAACGTCTGATCAGATTACCCCAAAGTGCTTTTGATGAATTTGTTTCTTGTTTGAGCTTCTTCAGGTAATCAGTTTGTCGGGAAAATCCTGCTAACACCTCATACATGCAGAACGACTGATCGCTGCCTTCTAAAACTGAGAAGCCGGCGCTTGCACTGGGACGCAAGACAAATGTATTTTTTGCCTGATCAAAATATGCAAATGAGGCTTCATTAACCAAAACAACCACCGCCTGGTCTATGGAGCCATTCTTCATCATCCGTGTGTAGGCCAGGACATTTACTGTCTGGTAATCTAAAAAAAACCAAAACAAAAATATAACTTATTCATTAATATTAAGCAGTACAGTATTTAAATTAATACATGCAATTTATTTACATAGACTAAGCTTAGACTGTCTTCAACTGTTGTCTAAATGATGCATTACTTCCTGTTTAAGAAGAGGAATGAAAAACAATATTATAACTTCACCTGTCCACATGGTGATCTGAGGAGAAAGCAGAAGTATTATGAATGTTCGTATGATTTCCATGTTTTCCATTTACACAGTTGGTTGTTGGTTGTTCTTGTTAAAACCAACCATAATATATTAGTCGCGTAACAGTCACATGACCAGTATTTTTCTCTACTTTCACTTTTGATATGCCATGGTTTTGTTTTAAAGTTGTTTTTTTTCAACGATTTTTAGTCAGTTTATTAAAGCTTAAAGCCATATAAAGTAATTGCAAATATAAAAGTGGTAGGTGCAAAATAACCGAATTGCAACATCACTTTTGCAATTGAAGTTCAGCTTGTAGTGTTCTGAATGCTAACAAAGCAAAATGCAAGTTCTTCTTCTCATCATGGCTTTCTTTAATACCATCCTTGCAGCAGGTAGGACATTTTGTCCCATATGTTTCTTTACAGTTAATGTAGGGGTGGGCGATATGACAATTTTTGATCGTGGACGATAAATATTCCTCTGTGATCTGCTTTTTAAGGAATATCGTTTTTATCATCTCCGTCTCAATATGCTGCACAGCGCAACATACATTCACATCAGAGTTAACAGTGGTAGAATTACACTCACCGGACACTGCACTTATTCACAATCACAAAAGTACATTATTCACTTTAAAGTCTTGCCAATTACACATTTCATATAAAACATTTGAATAGAAAAGTTGAAATTGAAACAAGTAGCCTAATAACCAATGGATCAGGCAAAAAATGTGTGAAATAATTGTTTTTGCATTAAGGATATGACTCAAAATTAAAGTTTTTTAATTTCAAATTCCAACAACACAATAATAAAACAATAATAGGCCTAGACTACATGAAAGACACATAATAAAGTTAAAAGAAAGTCTGCTAGACAAAACAGAAGTTGTCTATTCTTTTACGGTAAAAACTAAAAAATAGAGCCTATAAGCAGCTATTAAACTATAGTACAAATTTATATATACAAATCATAAAATAAAACGCAAATTAATGGAATTCATTATAAAGACTATATAAAAGTCTAGCCAAAACATATGTATTTAAATAGAAAATACAGGCGCAATCGCTTAAATGTATTTTTATTTAGGCCTACACTGACAATAAAAACAAAACATTGTGCTGGTAAAAACCGCGGTCACAGAAATAAAAGAATCTCAGGGTAGACATGTGAGCAATATTTTATTTTTATTTTTTGAAATAATTATTTATGGGATATATATTTAGTTTAGGACTATTTATTTCATTAATTTTATATTCTTCTCCCTACACAGAAGCACTGCAGGTGCATGAGGTGACGATATGTATCTGAATCCTTATTTCTGTGCTACTATATTTGCACCTTGAGCGCTGTGCGCATCTGCTACTACGTGTTATCTACTACGTTTTTCCTACATAAGTTGTAGGAAGTTGTAGAGATGAGAGGTTCTTTGAGCTAAATGCTGCCAAATACGTGATTTTCTCAGCAATATTTATTGACTAGATACAATGGACGTTGTTCGTTCTCAATATTAAGTTCACTCTTGATCATGTAAACAGGGGTCACGTCGATTCGTTTGGCAGTGCCAACCCCTTGGCGACGGACCTGCCAGTATATTAAATGCTGCAGCTCTTAAAGTGAGAGAACGAATGGCTGCAGCTACCTCCGAAGCACGCCTGAGCAACAAATGCTTATAGTGCGGCATAGAACGCAGTTGGTTCACGTGACTCACGGAACCTGGCTTACGAAAGTAACCTATTCGTTCCCTGTCGACACTTCCCAGATAGCACACGTACGTATGCAAGATGTCTTTTAAAGATCTCTTGATCTGGAAAGCATCAGCTGACTACAAATGTCTGGCAGACGTCTTACAGATGTCAGTGTTACATACATTCTAAATCATAAACATGTTAAAGACATCTTATAGACGCCTATTTGACATCTAAAAGGAGACGTCCTATACTCGTACTGCGTCTGCTATGGGAACACAGTTCAATCCCTCCACGGTGTAAGCAAGAACGATTGACATATGACAGCGAGCCCAGGCAGATAACTGGGGAGTACAATCACAATCCCCGCATACGTTTTGATTGTCCTACATCGGGAGGTATGCAAGTTTATGCTTGTTGTTTGGGCGTGTTTTGGCCAAACACGTCGAGCCCATAGTAATAATCCCTTTAAGCAGAGAGGACCCTGCCATATAATGCCGGGACGTCCAGATTATAAAATCTGGCAAATGTGGACGGCGAGGCCTCCACGAATGTCTGTCAGGGAAACGCTGCTAGACCACGCCCATGACGAGGCGATGCCTCTAGTTGAATGCCGCCTTGCCAACGACGCTGAGATTTTTTTGAACGCTCTGATATAGATTGAATGATTGTCTTGTATTTAAAGGGGCCGCAAATCAAACAAACTTGTTAAACTTGTGCAGACTGACCACAAGGAGGGTATAAATTAAGCTCATGAAATATATTGAATGTAAAAGTGAAAAAAACTTCTTTGTAGTTACATGTTTTCTTTCAGTGGGAAAATGTTGCCTGTATTGTGCACGTTCTTATTAAACTCATATCGTGATGGAGGACAAAGTTGTTGTGATTGAGGTGCTAATAACTAACAGAATAGGGTCGGAACCAAAGTTTACAGGACTGTGTTATCTGGAATCTGCTAAAGCGGTGGACTTCTACATTCTGAC
>JAUMHP010000063.1:20220960-20243451 GCA_032361065.1 Enteromius trimaculatus
TTCATTTTTAAATAAAAATTCATTAAGGTACTCTATCTTTTTCGTGTGTATTATAGTTATGCTTTTATAAACTGTTAGGACCCTGATTCTGATGGCACCCATTCACTGCAGGGCATCCATTGCTGAGTAAATGATAGAATGATACATTTCTCCAAATCTGTTATGATGAAGAAACAATACATCTACATCTTAGATGACCTCTAGATGAGTGCATTTTTTTTTTTTTTTTAGAAAACGTTCATTTTGAGGTGAACTACTCCTCGAGCAGTAACATCTTTGCTTTGCATCTCCTCTGTCTTTCTCCTTTGTTTCAAGCACCATTTAATGTGCAAGTTGTACGAATAAGAGAGACAAACTTTTGCTTTGCATTCTTTGTAGGTTAACATCTTGAGGGGACAAAGAGGTACAATCCATCTTCAAGGTTCATCTGAAAACTGATGTGCACCAGAACACTGTGAAGGAATAACATCAACTTTTTGGCGTGTGTCAGTCATCAGTGCTTTAAAAACAACTCTTGAAGCTCTCTTCTATACAGTATGGAATACATTTTATAAAAAATAGATTTTTGCTTTTTAACAGCGCCCTGAGGGTTGTAATTGTCTGCTAGTATTGACACGATATCCACATTCGTTCCAGGAAGTCTCTCTTTCCGTTTCTTCAGACCCACTGGCAAGAGGCCTGTCCCATTGGGATCAAAGGAGTTCCACACGGTCACCTCGAACATCAGCTAGATCACCATCAACTACAAACAAAAAGTGTCAAACCTCCGAAAAATCTGGAGAATATTCTTTTCTTCCACATATGGAAGGCTGGAGGGTCTGGGTCTTAGGAGAGAGCCGTGGTGAAGGTAGCAGCTTATTGGATTTTCTGAACCCAATCCAAGCTCTCATTGGCTCTTCTGGACCCAGTCCCAGCTTTCATCGCTGTCCTTCCTGTTCTTTTCGGCTTCTATGATCTCTCTGTAATGCCTCCTGAAGAAGCCCATCTGCGAAACATAAACATAATTGCTAAATGTCGGCATACAGGGAGAAACAGTGGACAAATGACGAAATTACATTTCTGTTCCCAATCACACGCTACCTTACTGTTACAAAATACTATATATATATATATATTGTATTCAGAATGAATCCTTTAAATTTTAAAAAGTAAAGACATGTCTATTTTTAAATAAAAGCCCTTCCTTTAAACTTATATTCATCTACTAATCTTGAAAAAATGTGTAAAAATGTGAAATTTCCAACCTTTATTTAAATTACATTTTAAAACCTTACAATGGAAAAGAGTTATTTTAAATTGCAGTAATATTTAACAATTACTTTTGATCAAATAAATGCAGCCTCGATGAGCAGAAGAAACACGATCCCATCTTTTGAATGGTAGTGGAAACTTTGACTGGGAGCTCAAATACACCAAACTAAATGCAGTCCTGCTGTCATAAATATGGCCATTAAATTATCTATTTAAAAAAGTGAAATGAAATGTATGAAAATACCACTCATTTTCGGGGCATTGACCCTACACAAGTTAAGGTTTCATTATGATTATCCCTCATGGCTGATGAAATTCAAACTGTAAGAGGAATGCTTAATCATACGCAGGCATGCAAAAATATCTTTTACGAACTATAACTTTCCATTACTAAAGATATTAGTTGGAATTCATGCCTGGATTGAATATGTTAAAATATTTTAGGTTACACACACAAGGTAATCAAACGACTTAAGGCATCCTTGTTACACTTCACATCTACTTACTTTTATAATAACAATATATTATGCATAATTACATAAAAGATGCCCTAAACCAAACCCTCAAGCTGACCCTAACTGTATAGTAAGTAGATGTACTGATTAATATCACTCAGTCACTAAATGTAACAGTACACTGAAACAAGGGCACCTTAAAATAAAGTGCAATCAATTTGAAACATAGTAAATATGGCGCTTTTCACCTCTTTAGCGTTTCCCAGAAAAAAAGATAACTAGTGGGATGGGTGACACAGATAGCGCTACTGTAAAGAAGTTCATCAGCTCAGGAAATGTGCTGTTCCTCTTCCTGTGACTCAACAGGTTTGCCTTTGTTTGAATGCGGTTTATTGATTCAGACCCCGGCTCTCTCCAGGCATTTCCTGAAGCTGGAGTAGCTGGACATGTGCGGCTCATGTTGAGGAGGTTTATTTTGGCAGATTTGGGATTTGGGGGGGGGAAAGTATCCCTATACCAACATTCCAGGATTTGCTCTAGTGTTCCCGCTGGAAAGTAACGGAGCGTAACAGAAAAGAAGGACTTGTTTGAGAAGACTTGAAATCATGTATGTGTAAATTATTGTCAACGTTGTGTTTTGTTGCTTTATGGTCGTTTTAAAGCTCTCTATTGACCCCTCAGGCTAAGAACAACAACATGAGCGTGTGAATGAGAGACATGTGACCCAGCACTAATTCAAATCTGTATCATTTCATTGTTTCTTTTTATGTTCAGGTACTCGTGTACTGTAAAAACTGTTCACTGTTCACCCGCATCCGCTTTACTCTGCCTTTTTGTGGCCGAGGATATTAAAAGCAGCCCGATGCTAATTTAGCTGTAACGGGACGCTGCACATGAGCAGGTGGCTCTGCTCTTTCAAGACACGATGACCTGACGGGTCACATTCTCCGCTTACACTGACTTTGCTGCAGGAACCGGTTTGTACTCGGTTTCTTGCGAAAAGACAAAGTGAACGTGACAAGCAAGCAGCCTCATCTGAAAGCCTGTGTGTTTTGGACCAATGAGGACGGATATCTGGTAGAAAGCCTGATGTATATTTGTATGGTTCAACATTTTCTGTTAAAAGTATTTTTTTTATTATTATTTATTATACTAAACAAAAAAAATCCTTTCTATGACTACGACTTTATTGATTGTGTAAATTAGAGAAATTATGACATAAATATTTTAATATATTTTGACAAAACAAAGTAGGCACACCACATCTCCAAAAGTAGAAAAGTATTTAACTATGTTCTCAGTACTGTGAGCCTTCTTTGATCTTTTTGTCATATTTCTTGTCTGGTGGAGCACCCACATTGAGCTTTTTTGTCTAATTGATGTGAGCTCTTGGACTGTTTTCTATGAAATATATTTTACTTTTATTTATTAACTTTTGAAAGAACACATAATGAAATATTATTAAATAATATATAACACTTTTTTTAAGTGGAACTGTATTATATTAACATGTTTCTGTCATTGTTTCTACCATGAATGCCAAAAATTACTTTTTTCTTGATGTATTTTTTTCATTAACATCCATATTGCTTCTGCTCAGTCTTAAAGTCATTGTTTTACAGTATTTGAACAGCTCCTATTTTTTCCTTGTACAGTGACTGAAACTCTCAAAACATAATTATTATTTCTCAAAACATGAGGGTGGTGACATTTTTAAATGCATTATTATGGTCGCTGCTCTTTTGCCAACCCAAAATCTGGGCCTGTTAGAAAGCTGTTTAAGCTCTTAAATCCAGAGCAAACCCGGATGCTGCTCCAGAACCAACAAGGATGTTGACTGAGGAACATGTGTCTATCTGTAGCACTACCTTCCAGAGCAGCACCGCCAGCAGCAGGAAGATGAGGATTCCCACGAGGAGGCTGATGGCGATGATCCATCCCACCACGTAACCCCTGGGCTCCTGACTGTGAAGGGCCTCAAACACCAGCTGCAGGACAACATAAAGTGAGTGAACACACTGTACACGTGAACCAGACTAGACACAACATTCAGCGTAACCTCACTGACTTAAATAAACATATTACAGATCGTCATTTCTCAGCGGGACTAAAGATCAGACTTTACAGACTGTATGAATCACTGTGTCATTTCCTGAATTTTATAATGTCTGTGCTGGGTCTACAGTATATTGGGTGTTGACTCGATCAAATGGAAATGAGATTTCATTCCTCGTCAACAAATCAATCAAACACAGGTCTGGGAAGGTTTGTATGAATCAGAATGCCAGGAAGAGTTCATTCGTTTACAACTGGACATCATTATTTGAAGTCTGGCTTAAATTAATGATTATTTTTGGATGACCATTCCCTCTGAATAACATGCATACACGGTTTCATGCACAATATGTGTTGTAGGGCATCCGTGCTCGCTGACCCTTAAATGTGGAAGAATTTCCCCATAATGTACTGCCATAAAAACACAGCGAACAGTTCCCTCAATGGATGTGGATGGAAATGTTGCATGAAAAGCTAGCAGAAAATCCCAGTCTGGAGCGAGATGCCAGCCCAGATAAATCTTGCTTTAGTTTCTGGATACATTTTCTCTCCTTAAATTTGAGGGTCGACGGGAAAGAACACTTCATCTGTGGCTCCCACACTACAAAAAATTGCTTATCTTACTAAGTATTTTTGACTTGTTTCTAGTTTTAGTTTGAGTTAATAATAAAATAAAAGCAATGCAATATATTGGCGTAAGCAATGAAATCGAAAAGAAAATAAATAAAAAATTGTATTAATATCAAGTTCTATATTCAATGTCATTTTTTTGTTTGTTTTTGGGGTTCTACTGATTTATCATTAATTTATTTTTAATGGTTTTAGTCATTTTAAGTACTTACCTATACCCATTTTATTTCAATTAGTTGGCATGACAAAATATTATAATAATTTTAGTTTTAGTTAAAAAATAAAAACAATGCAAGATATTAACATAATTAATGAAAACTATAAAAGAGCTCTAATATCTTCCTCTGCGTGCCGTTTTTGGGAAAAACATTTCCACAGTGGCTTGCACTGGGGCGGAGGTTCACCTTCCAGCAGGACACTGATCCTAAACATAAAGCCAGGGCATCAATGGAATGGTTTAAAACAAAACATATCCGTGTGTTAGAATGACCCAGTCAAAGTCCAGATCTAAATCCAATCGAGAATCTGTGGCAAGATCTGAAAACTGCTGTTCACAAACACTGTCCATCTAATCTGACTGAGCTGGAGCTGTTTTGCAAAGAAGAATGGGCAAGAATTTCAGTCTCTAGATGTGAAAGCTGGTAGAGACATACCCTAATAGACTGGCAGCTGTAATTGCAGCAAAAGGCGGTTCTACAAAGTATTGACTCTGAATAAGTACGCAAACACCTTTTCAGTTAATTATTTGTAAAAAATGTTTGGAATCATGTATGAATTTCATTCCACTCCGAATACTTTTGCGAGCCACTGTATATTATCAGCCTTATTTGTATTCAATGGAAATTAAAGTGTAAGATATATGACACTAAATATATCTCAAGCATTTGTTGAGTTCAGCTGACTAAACTAATAATACAGCATCATATAAAGGTTTAATGCTCACAGTTGGTCTGTCATTTCCAATTAGCTGAGGTTGCTGTGAACATGACAGAAACGATACAGTTGAAACACGCTATAAGACTGTGGTATTAATGCTTACATGTGGCCAATGGCATTTGTAAATGAGAGTTGCGTGTCCAGCATTTGCCCCAGGGAGCGTCGTGTGTGACTTAATAACGGAGTGCTTTGGGACCAATGCATTTCCTAAGTGCTGAGGGCAGAAGGGGTACAGACACTTTTAACAGCCCTATTAGGAATTGGCCTCTACACTACAAATGAGGGGCTGAAACTGGGTCAGAAATACAATCAGCTGAGAGTAAGATGCCATGGCACCAGACACGGAAACACAGTCCCATATTCCTCCAATCAATCGGCACGCCGAGGTCTGCAGTACTAGGGGCGACTGTTCTTGAGCACAGCTGTGAGTAAAAAAAGCCCCCTGTTCCCAGATGAATGGCAAACTCAACTACATCAAGCCGATGAGCTCAGAATCATGTGATCGGACAATTTCATTTTCTTCCATGCATCAGGGGTCCTGACTGCTCTTAGTCTTACAATGAAAAGCACCAGGATGTCAGAGGAAGTCTCTTGAGTGTAGATTACGATAATGGTACAAATATGCTTGGCCAGAGATGCTTGACTGTTGGATTGGATTATTCATGCGTTTGATCACTTACAGAAATCTCCTCTGGAAGTCCGGTTGAGACCTCCACGGCCCTGTTGTCCAGCTGGACGTGACCTCGTGTTACAAACTGGATCACAGAAGAGCTGTCCTGCAAACCACACACCACGACAGACCAGAGTTATATTTACAACCAAAACTGAAATTAAATCCATTAAAAAATGTGTCTTATTCACTAAACGTGTACGCACAAATTTTAAGGAGAGAGTGCGTTGTTAGAGAGCAAACAGATATGTTTGCTGAGACAAACATAAATAGCTAATTTTGTTTCTGGCTTCCACCTCCAACATCAGGTTCACTATTGTTAAAGTTCTTTTTCTTTGTCTTTTTTTCCGTGCCATTGTCTTTCTCTGGATGAGTGCCGCTTTGCAGAAAGCCCTTTTATCCAACTAAAGTTTACCGGTTTATTTTTACAGAAGGTAAACTGCTGATAATTTAGTTAGCTATAACTAAGGCTATCCTGACAGTACTTTTTACTAGTTTAGTAGCTTGTTGCTTAAATTCTACAACACTTGAAGTCTTTATCACACTCTGACACTTCAATAAGTTTTTACTTGATTACAGCAATAACTCACCCTCTGTAGTATTTCAGTGTTCAGTAGCATTTGCACATCTATACTCATGGCTTCTTCTTTAGCTTGAGAGCTCAGACTGCAGGAAATGGTAAGACACGCTCTGCCAGGCCGGTCACAGTCCTGTTGACACAGGATACCATCAAAGATTCACTCGTTCAGCACAAAAACTTGTGTGAAATGAGTAGTTGAGTGTTTTATGGGGCATTAAATGCTGTGATCCACTGCACTAATGTACATGCACTGACAAAAATTCCTGGCAAACAACATTAAATATGCAAATATGGCTTATTTCCAAGTGCTAAATGTATTTTAATGCCATTTTCACACATTGTGCTTTTTCCTCTGAACTGTGAACAATAAGTGCTTTGTCATACCAGAACTTTTCTGCCTGATTTGGTGAAGAAAGCAAAAATGGTGTGAAAGATGCTCTCTTTGTCCTGAGGGATTGTGCATGGTTTGGGGTTCTTGTGCCACGTGCAGTTCCCTCGACCTTCAGATACCTGCATACAAACAGACAACAATGAGTAAGTCTCAACTAAATATAACTTGATTTCATCACAGACCTGCTTAATGCATTAATCATAAACAACATTTTAATTCCAATTAAAGTTATATGTGCGTGTACTGTGTATATTCATTATGTATATATATCAAGACACACATTTACACATATTTACATGTACTGTATATATTTCTAAACATAACATTTTCTTAAATATATACATGCATATACACGTGTGTGTATTTATATATACATAATAAATATACAAAGCACACTACACACATATATTATGTATACAAATAACTTTAAGTTTAGATGCAATTAATCATTGCATAGGACTAGTTACTTTGTGTGTGTGTGTGTGTGTGTTTATGTGCGCTAAAGGTTATCTTACCAGAGCTGCTTTATAACAGAATTTTGGATTTGCATCTTTTTTGAAGTTTGCATCATTTACTTTCCTGTTTAATATTGTCAAGCTGCTTTGAAATAGTCTGTATCGTGTAAAGTGCTAAAAAAATAAAGGTGAATTGATTTGACTAATAGTTATACTTGACTAATAATATTTATTGTATTACTTATAAATACTTAATTTGTCATGATACCATGATACATGTTATTAAAATCTACTTAATTTGTTTCACTTACTAAATTCCTAATTTATACTTTGATTATGACTCAATATGATTTATTGCCTAACTTTGAAGTGCAAAAACATTTGACTACTTGATAGTTTTCAGAGTGCTAGATGACTGGAAGGCGATGTGCTGAGATGCTCAGAGACATTATCATTTATCCAGTGAGCTCAGACCTGCTAAGCAATTCAGATAACGAAAGGACGTTCCTTCCCAGCGGGAGCTGGGAAGCCTTTCTCTGACAGCATGCCCCATCTGGAGTGATTTAATGTTCCGCTGCCCCCAGGGAACACTTCTCCTCTTCCTTTAACCAGCATCCTTTCCAGTCAGACCTCCATAGAGGAAAACATCTGAAGACCTCACATCGTCTTCTCTCATGTCAAAGAAAGGATCTCTTGCCTGTTTCACGCATGATTTTACAAGCTGAATAGTCTAATAAACAGTGCCGTCCTTCATGGGCTGATTTCATGGGCTCATTGGAAAAACACATCTACAAAACTATATTACATTATTTCTTGCATTTTTTGCTTGAAAAATGTGAAATGTCTGGGGAGTGGCACTAAAACTGCTTTCAATTTTCCAGGAAAATGATAAACACGAATCTGGCAATATTTTATTTTGTAGATACGGTGGCAGTTTGGTGAGTGTGGTGCTAAAAGCTTAACTATATCCTAAATCTAACCAATAGTGTCAACCAAACAAATCGGAGATTAAAACACATTTTTCTGAAGCGACTATGGCTGGGCGATATATTTCATCAGTAAAGCTGGTTCTTTGATTAGCAGAAAATCTCCATCAGCTGCAGATCACTGATAAGCTACACAATATTCTGTTCAGTATTGCAAATGAATCACCTGCGATACTGAACAGAATATTGCGTAGCTTGTCAGTGATCTATGGCTCTGTGTATTAACTGCATCTTTTGAAAACAGCTGATGGAAATTTACCGCTAATCAAATCATTGGCTTTACTGACGAGATGTGTATGAATATATTGCGGAATATATCACCCAGCACTTGAAGCGACCATGCCGTTTTAGCTTGCTTTTGCCAGTTTTGAGCTCTTTGTGACTTGAGTGTAATGCTGTACCAGGTGTGCTAGAGAGCAAGTTTACTATGTCGGAAAAGCCATGGATATTTAGCTGGTTATGTCATATAAACATTTACAATTAATTTATTAATTTACAAATCACACACTACGGTAAAAGTGTTCTGAGGTCATAACAGTATTGAACAAGGAACCATGTGAATAAGATCAGTAATCTGCACCTACATTTATAATGTGTGCAAAAAGGAATAAAACTGGTTGGTGTTTAACCGCCACAAGTGTTCATTTCAGCTGTAAAAACTGCAGTATTGCAGTGTATACGTCTGTTTCTGGGAAAATTAGTAGAAATGGCATATGTACATTTTTCACATTAAAATCAGGCCAGAAACATACACTACACATGTGCATGACAACATTAGCTGCACAACTAAAATTTGTGTCATCATGCTAAGAATGTTACACAACCCAACATTATTATAGCTACCAACCTAAACAATAACAGACCAGAGTTAAATTACATTTGAAGGTAGTTGAAGGTGGTTGCCTCACTGAGTACAAACTGAGGCTTGTTACCACCACACTAATGCAAAAACCAGAGCACAAAATGTTCAATACACCCGTATATTTGCCAAGCATTCCCTTTTGGATTTAAGTACTTGTTTGTTTTAATAAAATAGGTCTTTTGTTGGTTTTCAGAGACAAATGAACCCTAAATATATTTTTAATATGTTAGTCTATGCTACTGGGGGTTAATTTGATTGTGGGCACAGCATGTACAGTCTTTCCAAAACACATTAATGTGTCGAAACTTTGCATGCACATTCATGACCCTAAATGAGGAAAAAGTCACCAATATGAACACAAAATGAGGGTTGAAGTGTGTATAGTTTACTGTTTATTTTTCCACAAAGCTGATGTCACGTAACTCTCTCTAATTTAAGACATCTCATCAGTATCAAGGGACTAGCCCGAGCTGTTTATGTATAAATGCCCCATGTGTTTTCAAGTCATGTGAGTGGAATTCCTCCACGTGTGCATTTTTAATTAGGCTGAGTGTTTATGCTGTCCATGTGGGCGCCTGGGAACCTCCACTCCTCCTTGAGCCGAGCATTGCCACAGTGCTACAGGTTAGTCAGGGTGAACAGAAGCTTTCCCCAAGTGTCCCATTCCACCCTTTCGTGCAAAGCATTTAATCCTCTCGTAAGTGATTCCATATGGGACGTGCAGGGTGGGATACAAACCTCCCCCGCCCTCCCATTCATGGTAAACAGGTTGATCCCTGGCCTGATCTAGCAATATGGCCGATGCAAGGGTTAAATCAACACAATATGTGGTCCTGGTCTTGAATTTCTACCCTCTGTATAAGCTTATTGTGAGTTTAACTACCTAAACCTATCTCTCACCTCTGAAGTCTCTATAAGCCTGAGGATGTTGACTTCACTGTATGATAACAGAACATAATCAACATGCTGCCCTCGCTTCTATTGATATAATATAGATAAAGCCTAGCTCTGTATATTTAGCTTCAAAACATGCAACAATTGTGGCATTTATAAAGTAGTAATTTTATTCTTTACCTTAAGTAGAAACAATGTTTTAAATGTAATATAAGCAGTAAAAAATGACACTGGACCATAGACTTATTAAAAACGTAATGCAAGTACTACAGACATAATGTGAAGCTTCACATTTTTAATAATGCACCAATCTAGCTTCAAATTATTCCACTTAGTCTCTAGACTTCTCAAAGTACTTCACCAATTTACCTTCAAAATGACTGTGGCACCATTTTGGATGTGTTTGTTTGGAAATCATGTAGCATAATGATCAGGAATAATTCATGACAGGGCCATTGCAATTGTTGCAAACCAATGCGCCCTAAGGTTGCAATGCAGCTATGAAGCAATTTACGGTAATTTTCATTAATTCACAATAAACGCTACATTAACTGATCTCTGCACACACTCTGAGTTTTGGTTTAAAACGTTATGCACCAACAGTCTAATGAGATGTGATAATAAACCTCCTGTGAAGATGCAGTTTTCTGCCAAAATAAAAGCTTGTTGTTTTAATGTTTGAAAATGAAAAATTAAGACAGCCACAAATATTATTGCTATTTTATATACTATATTGTTATTTTATAGTTGTATTGAACCTTTTTCACATTAATCATGCAGCTCTAAATGTACAGTGAAGATCTTGCTTATAATAGCATATATTACTAGCTTAATAAGAACATGGTAAATTGACGTGGAAATTATTCATGTTTTATAAGACTCTATCAACCAATTAAACAACAAAGCTGTGGTGTAACACTAAATCACACAAAAACGATGTGAATGAAGGCAAGCCGATGTGAAATTTAGTCTAGATAAATAAACAAGCACAAGAGTGGAAGGAACTCACTTGTGTGTCAATGATATGGAACATATCTGCTCCACTACCAGCCAGGCGGTTGGGTATCCTGATGTCCACAGTGGAGCCTGGAAGTCTGCTTGGGCCATTGTTTATCACCTACACAAACAACACACAGGAAACAGATCAACACCGGCATTTATGCTCAGCACAACAACTTACAACTAATAGTTGTAAACAGTACCCTTCATTTATGCCTAAAACACTTAGGCTTCTGGATTTGTCAAATGTGACATTTTGAAGTCAGATATTGATTCCTTTGGTTTCTTGAGGGGGCAGTCAATATTTGGAAATTTAGTGTCTTAAAAGCCTTGACACTATTGGATGGGAACTGAGCTGGTGATGGCATCGCTGTTTTCTCCAAAGCTCCTTTATACAGTTATTTAATCAAACGGATCAACAATGAACTAAATAATAATAATAGTTGAAATTTTAGAGCTGCTTTAAATCAGAACTGAACTCTGTTTGTATCACTGGCTGCATTCACACAGCAGCAGAATACTGTTGTCAATCCTGTTTTTGAGTCCTTAATATGGTTACGTTCACACACAGTTCGTTATTTATGGGTGTGACAACCGCATTCACACCAGTAAATGTTTAGGATTCACAACCGCATTTTGGGAACACGCGCTGTGTGAACGGAACAGGGAGAGAGCAGCTCTGCCACACAAGCCACACGTCCTTTCATGTGTGTTTTCGGTAACTTACAGTAAAGGAGAAATAAGCTGCAGGTCATCTTAAAGTTTTATCTCGTAAACATTTCTTTTACAGTGGATTATTACCAGCTAACTGTACTAACTTACAGATTCTGCAATGAAATGAACTGAAAAACATCACACCTGAACTGCATATCAACAAATTGCACTGTGGGATACCTGAAAGGTGAAGTTGAGCGGCTGAAAGCTGCACTCCATGTCTTCCAGCTGAAGGAAGCGTGATCGGTCCACTGAGTTTCCATACACAAAAGATGTAGGCGTGACCACACTGATCACAAAAAGACTTACAGTTACTGTGGAAATCCTTCAAAGCACTATATTGTTGTAGTCTCTCATGATTCATTTAATGTAATATATAGAATAAGTGCTGCTGTCAGAATTAATTTATTTTAGTAAACCATTGCAAACTCTTGGAAACTAGTCCATGCGTCTGCAGAGCATAGGTTTGTCTGTTTATACTAAATACAATCTTTATATTCATATACTGATTACAGAAACCGCCTGATACAGTATGTATGCTGTGAACTTGTTAAATGACATAAAACAGACTTTGATCTGATTTTACATCCAACCCCTGGAGATCATGTTTATATATTAAAGTGTAGCCTCTGGCGCGCTCCTCTGTAACATTACAGGGAGGACGTTCTCATTATCAGCCTGTACATCTTGCTGAACATGTTGTGTATTTAAGGCTCATTCATCTGCGAAACAAGTGAGCCTGTAACGTTGAAATTCTCCAGCGCCGCAAAGAAACGGCTGCCAAAAAAGAAATGTGCACATAAGCGTTGTATACTGAGTGGACTGCAAATTTCTGGTGTTATCAGACGTCTGGAAGTGTAATGGGCTGCAAAGCTGTGACAGGAATAGTGTGCCCAAAAAAATCATAAGGAAACTTTTATATTATGAACTTTGCCTCATGTTAAAAAGCTGTATGAACTGATTCTCCTTTAAAGCACCAAAGATGTTTTAAACAAAGTTCAATCTGATCTTATGCATTCAAAGAAAGGGTTCATTTCAGGCTTATAATCAGGCTTCAGAGGACTTTGAATACAGATCACAAGTCTACTTTTATAACTACTCTTTTTTTGTTGTTGACAGCATCCAATTTACAAGTTTTGAACATGAAGGTGAATAAATAATTATTAACGTATTTCCTGTGAAGTGTTAATCTCACCCTGTGATTGTTGTGTCCACCTCATGTACCAGCGGTATGGACAACTCCAATGTGTTATCATCAAGTGTGCTATCATGTTCTGGATTGGCACTAAGAAAACAAATAAATATTGATAAATAATAACACAAACAATTTTTTTTTTTATTTATTAGGTTAATTATTATTTTTAAGTGAATTATTCATTCACTTAAAAAGAGAGCTTTCCAAAATATTAATCATATAAAGAAAGGAGACATTAAATTGATCAAAAGTGAAAGTTGAGACATGTATAAACATTTCTATTTCAAATATTTATGAAAGAATGCTAAAAAAAAGCATGGTCATGGTTTTCACAAAAATAACAAGCACAACTGTTTAACATGTTTTGATAATAATCAAAAATGTTTCTTTAGCAGCAAATCAGCATATTAGAATGATTTCTGAAGGATCATGTGACACTGAAGACTAGAGTAATCATGCTGAAAATTCAGCTTTGCATCACAGGAATAAATTACATTTTACAACATATAAAATAGATTTTTTTCCCCCTGTAATTCTGTCAAATAAATGCTGCCTTGGTCAACAGAAACAACTTCAAAAGTATTTAAAAATCTTACTGACCCCAAACCTTTGAACAGTTGTACAGGTATGAACTGACATGCATGTGTCGTTAACATACAATGTAATAGATTAAGATTCTACTGTAAGATGGCCAAATGTGCATTATGAGAGCAGCATTTGCCTCACAGAAAGCTAAGAGATTTCTGAGCAAAATAAAACACATCTGGCCAGCATTAGATTAATATCATCATGACTTCAATATCAAGGCAAACCACTTAATTTCTCTCAAATAGCCAAATAGGGAAAAGTCCAAATGTCTAATCTATCTAGTTGCTTCATATATAAACAATGACATTCACTAATGTGGACTGATGATGTGAACCATTTGTATTTTAAGCATAGAAATAAATCACACTTTTTTAAAGAGGGGAAAGTTCATTAAATTGAGCTCACCTTCTAGCGTGAACTAAAAACAGCAGCGTCTCATTTTCACCAGACAGACGACTTGTGTCGAAAAGCACCGATAGATGGTACTGAAAAAAGAAAAGGTTAAAACCGCAAGGTTAAATTGAATGGCACTATAATTAACTAGATCACCAAGTAAATCATTAAGCCATTAAATTGACATACTACCTTGGTTTGCGCTCTCATGAAAGGAAATCCAATGCTGCACTTGAGGAAGTCCAGCTCTACCAGCATACAGGAAATGCCCTTCTCTTCCTAGAGCCCAAACAGACAGAAGACACTAAATGACAGTGAGAATAACCAGTTGAAACCTTTAAAAGCTGTACTAATTTGTTGAGACCCCAGCAGAAAGTCACAGACCGCAGAGTATTCCATATGCTTTAAACAACACAAAAAGCAAAGAAATCACTGAATGCCATGCAAATATACAGAAGGCACGCAAATGGTTGACTGTTGACAAAAAAAAAAAAAAAGAAATTCTTGCAAGCTGGATTTAATACTCATTGAATATACACAATTATGTTTGGATCTCCAAATTAGATCTGTGTTAAAAGGAAACAAATCTCATGCTATTTTAAGCAGTGTACACACCTGTTGTCTGTTCGGCTAGATTTGAAATAAGTTTCAAATTTGTTGCAGCACTTGCGATCAATTGGAATGCAATTGTTCAAGTGTGCACACCAGCAGAGGGTCGTGGATCAGTAGTGTGCACAATCCTTTATGTAAAAGTGTATAACGTGCATGGACAACTTAATAATAAACACATAAGGGGGGAAATTAAACATGCACTAACTTTTGGAGTTTAAAAATGTGGTTTAAAAAGAAAAATCTGACCCAATTGGATGAGAACAAAACTTGACTGAATAATATCTATTGTCTTCTATAGAGATATTTTATAGCTGAATCTATTTTTGGTTCATAACTGATGAACTCTGCAACATTTAAACTTTTTGAACTTAACCGAATCAACATTTAATCTGAATTAAACTGAATAGCGTTGCTATTGTCTTCTGCAGAACTGCTTTATAGCTGAAAATGAATTCATTTCATAAATGATAAACTTTGTGAATTGGTACTTTTATTGAATTGAACGGAGTAAACATCAAACTAAACCAAGCTGAATAATGAATAACAACACCATTGTGTTCTGTTAAGCTGCTTTATAGCTGAATTAAACTTAATTCGTACAATATGAATTGAATAATCTCCGAACTGAACCGAGCCAAATGATGACACAATTTACTTCAATAGAGCTGCTTCATAGCTGAATTGAACCAGTTTCATACAGTAATTGATGAACTGTTTGACCACTGATCAAAAATTATTCTGAATTAAAATGAATACAAATTTAATTTCATTTGTTTTATAACTGATGATGTTCACACAATTTGTTACACTGAATTGAATCAATAATCATTCAAACTGGGCTGAAAAATGAAACTTATCTTCTACAGAGCTGCTGTTTTAATAATTGATAAAACCTTGCATCATCAACTCTTTGAACTGAACTGAAACAACACTGAACTAAACAGCAGAACGATGATATTATTCTTAGTAGAGCTGCTTAGCTGAACTACAATTTGTTTCACACTTGATGAATATTGATATTATACAAACACTGCTATTTTCATGTTTATTAATAACAAGATGCTTTGAACCAAACTGTGTCGCATGAAGTGCTATATAAATAAATGGTACTATATTCTCACATGCATTGTAGGAGAACAGTAACAGGGACAACTGCCAGTGAGAGCAAAGAGCTTTTTCTAAACACAGCAGAGCAGCACCGGCTGGTTTGTGTAAACAATTGAGATACGAGCCTATGAGGAGTGAGCATTCCTCGAGCGAAAGTTCACCAAGTTGTCCTTTTAAAGAGCAGAGAGCCTCTGATAAACCAGACAGCCTCACGCTGCTGAAACAATGCAGGGGATGAGTGCTTAACTCTGGGATCTGGAGTTCCACGTGATGTCCCGCACGTGTTCCCATTCTTGAGTTTATATTGAAGCTATTCTTAGCGACGTTGCAGCAATAACAAGAACTGCTGCCGGAGAAAATACATCAATAAATAGTCAAAAGCAGCTGAGGGGGTGCAAGAAAGCCTGGGAGTGTTTGCAAAACTCATTTTTCATGCACTTGGCGGCTCTCTGGGGAAGAGTTTGAGGCTTTGGCCTCACGTTCTGCACCCGACTGAAGCGTTTATGCGAACACCCTGGTCTCCCCAGATCGGAGTACCGCTAACGTACAGCAGGGCACCTCGACTGGAGGCACTGAGGAATAAATGTGGCCCGTTAATCATTTCTGAGTTCAAGTGTGCTCTGTGGTTGACAATTTGCGGTGTGCGGTTCATATCCGCAAGGGATCATGCATTTTTACACTTTCTGGCTGCAGCTCAGCTTCCTCTAAACATGATATTAGGCACAGATATTCAAATATGTCTGATACAATTAGATGTATTCTACCATTCAAATGTGGCCTTTTTAAAAAAATGTTATTCAGCAAGCACACATTAAATTGACCAAAAGATATATATATATATATATATATATATATATATATATGTATATATATTTACCAAAAAAGTGTAACCCAATATTAACCAAAATACATTTATAATATTTCAACTAATATTTCATTTAATCTAAGAATCCCCAAAGAGGTTTAATGCTTTCCTTGAAAATAGTAAGCAGCACAACTGTTTTGAACATTGATAATAGGAATAAATGTTTCTTGAGCGAATGTATGTAATGTATTTTTATAACAAATAAATGCAGCCTTGGTGAGCAGAAGAGACTTCAAAGTGTGTTCAGTTGCATTTTTCACATCAGACTCAAAATGCTTTATATTATTTAGATTCGGTAATGTTTTGTCACATTTTCTATTTACATAACATGGCCCCATACGTGGCAGAAATCATTCAACATTATTTATTCAGTCATGTCCCTCTTGCTCAGCACTTTTTCCGCCCGTCTGGCCCCGGTGAGGAGACGCACCCTTTGTCTTCATCAAATGGACTTAAATAAGTAACACTCTGACATAACGTCCTCTAAAACACTAGCAGGAAAACACAAGGACAACTTGAGTTCAAGAATGTCATCTATTTTCTTAACTCCAAAGCGGACAGCCGGGAAGTGCATATATTTACATAAAAACAGTAATACTGTGAAGTATTAGTACCATTTAAAATAACTCATATCCTCAGAAATCATTCTAAGATGGTAATGGCTGCTCAAGTAACATTTTAGATTATTATCAATGTTTAAAACAGCTGTGCTGCTTCATATTTTGTAGAAACTATATATATTACTGACCTTTTTTCACAGCCATTAGCCAGTCTTCCTTTTCAGCGTTAAAATCTATTGTTGAACCATTTCAAACCATTTTAAGAAGTGTCAATTATTTCTTGTGTTTTGTCACTACTTTTTTGGTCATTGTATTTTGTGGTGTTCAAGAAGTAAAGAGGTGTTTTTATTAAGTCAGCACTCTCTGCTCTGTGTGTTATTAAACTGAAACATTAACAAATCTCAAATGATGTATGCATTGGCTGTGTGACTGCAAAATAAACTCTTATATTTCATCTCCAACCAGCTTGTTTCTCTCTTGGCCTCGTCTTTTAAAGCTTCAGTAACACTGAAGTTAATCTAATCATTTGCTCACCAATTTGAAGGTCTTCGCTTCACCTGCCGCAATTTAATAGAAGGACAATACACCATTTATCTAATTACACTGAGTGTGTTTCTATGCCAGAGGGGCCCCGGGGCCACCTAAACAGTGCGATCTGATCAGCTTCTGAAACCAATTCACTGCTGCAGATGGTTTGGGTTGCAAGACAAACACAGAAACAACAGGACCTACTATTAAACAAGAGGCGAGCGCCAGTTCACACTCGGCATGACGGAGAGCTGAAGCGCTCTGAAGGAGACGGGTCACATCAACATAGACGACTTCTCACGGCGCTGGGTAATTAGAGGTATCCTGCTGTGCATATAGTACTAGAACAGCAAACAAAGAGCGGCCCCTGTGTCTTCTCACAATGCACTTCCACCTGGAAGCCCGCATGCGTTCTATTCAACCATCAAGAGGAATTACTTTCAGATGAGAGAGGTAATGCTGCAGAAATTATTCAATGAAATTTAAGATGTTAAAACAATGTTAAGAGCTCAGTCTGTATCAAAACACAAGGATATATAGAGTGAAATCTGAGCGCTTGAAAAACAGACTCAGGACAAACTATGTTTACGTTAAAGATGATTGAATTCTTTCAGAAAGATTTCGGAATTCAAAAACAAATTATGGTCTTAGTTGCATAATATACCTATGTGTGCTGTCCATATTTATACACTCTAAATATAAATACACACACATGCATGTATACAGTTAAGAAAAAATTGTTATGTTTATATATTACATTTATTTCTAATATATATTTTATGATTATAAATATAGATATAAATAAATACATGTAAATATTTTTTAAATATATTTATATACAGCCCACACACGTTATGTAAAAAAATATTTTATTTTGGATGCAATTAATCATTTGACTGCAATAATATTTTAACAGTAAAAATCATATTTTAGGGGAATTATTATTTTAAACAAAATTTTTTTTGTAAAGAAATAACATTTTGCTAGTTCGGGATACCATGAGGATATTTCACCAAAAAAAATCATATTCTGATTTTTTTGGGTGAAATATCCTTTTAAGAAGTAATATTTCTGTCAGCTACTGACAGTACATTGTTGCATCTTCTGTGTTTTCTCGTTATTAAAAAATAAAGAAAAAGTCACAATTAGGAAACACATGATCAAACATAAATATATTATCATCCATTAAAAGTAAAAGATCATCCATTAATGTGTACAGTTCCTCTCCTTCATTTTCTTTCGAAAAGGCTGAGATTATTTTAAAGTGGTCTGTTTAGCAATCTTAAAGTGTCTCAGTAAATCGTCAAACTACAGGAGGAAATGTTCTTGCTCATGCTGCTGATAACTACAGAATGCTTTTCAACAGGAAAACAAAGCATGAGGGAGCTGTAACAGAGAAACAGAGCTGGAGGTCAGTGTGAGACACATTTGAGAATCCTGAGATAACGATACACTGACCAGCTGGAGGATACTGCACTTCCTCCTGTTTCCACAACTTCCTCTGCTGACCAAACACCTATCTCTTTATATGCGTATCTTAAATCTGTCCCTTTAAATGGAGAGATGACCACATTTGCTTAGAAAGGAGGATTCAGGCTTGTTACATTTTCCAGTGCATATCATTGGACCTATCTGTCACCATTTGGCACACCATGTTTATGACACACCCATGTGCCGCCTGGTGCACATTACAAACAGAATGGTAAAAAAATTTCAGTCAAATCAGCCTACTGTAATTTTCAGTAGGTTTTATTAAATTGGTGATTACCAAAGAAAACATCTGAGGAGTCACTGAACTAGTTGCTGGATTTGCAAGTCTACCAATCAATCAATATTGGAGAATTTAGTTTGAAGCAAATGGCCAGAATAAACCGCAAACTGAAGCAGCCTGTAAGTCAGAAGTCAAAGGTCTAGTGTAGAGAAAACAGCGGCAAACATACAGCATCCTTGACTTACTCTTTGTAAGAAGTTGATGTAGTGAACCTCTCTGGAGAAGTTGAAGTAGATGTTGGTGTCATAGGCATCATCTCCAGCATTAGAGATGGTTAAATTTAACGAGACGTTTCTGACTCCACCAAGAGCCAGATGAGAACTGATGTAACGCCTGGGAAGATGACAAAAAAAGAGAAAAAAGAGAGACAAATACAACAAAATGAATCTCAAGAAAACGGCTGTTTGTGTACTATGAGTGGCTCTTTGACAAATTGCTTTGTTCCTTATCTTTTAATAAATGCATCAGCTATTTGCATAAACAGAAATCTAATATAAATTTAAACATTTCTCTGTCATATTTTGATCAATATTTAGCTTATTCTCATGACTGTAGTGTGAAATTAATGATTATATTATTTTATTCTTCAATCATCAATGTAATGTTTTTGAAGTAGTATCATTAAACTTTGATGATTATTATTATATCAAAAGAAATGAGAAATTAAAGTTAGCATAAAGGAAAATAAAATCTATTTTAAAAACAATATCTTTGCATTATGATTATGTTCTCAAGACTATTTGATCTACAAATTATTATAACTGTATTGTTTTATTATTTTATTCTAAGTATGTATTACATATTACTGTAGTAACACAAATTGTATAATTAAATTAAATTAAGATTACAATGAATTATAAATAAATTAAATTAAATCACACAGTATATTTGCAGCAATAGCTTATTTTCTCTTTATGCGAAAAAATATTAGGATATTAAGTAAATATCACATTCCATTAAGATATTTTATACATTTTCTATGGTAAAATATATCAAAACTTAATTTTTGATTTATTATGCATTGCTGAGGACTTTAAAAGTAAAATATTTAAACATATTTATGCAAGAAAGATACTGCAATACAAAAAAAAAAAAACTGGTCCTAAAAATAGACAAAATGTGCTTGTTTTGTAGATATTTCAGTAAAATGTGTTTTCAATTACTAGCACATACTGCAAGCACTGAAATCATCTGCTATCCGTGACGGTTCAGCATTTAAGGACACACTTTTGATTACAGGGAAACCAGATCATTGGGAAGCAGACTGCAGGACCTCCTTAAGCATGGCTAAAGAATGACGTCATGGGCTGCTGAGAGCCAAGCATGTGTCCACACCCACAGACTCAACCCTACTGACGTAAATTTACTGAAAGCAGGAGAAGACCAGGGGCTTTACCCAGAAAGCAGCAGTTTCCCATGAAGCCTCAGGTCAGCGGCGCAGTCCTCTGACAGACAGTTCTTCTCAAACCACGTCTGTGAAGAGTCAAACAGAGCACAGGATGTTTACACCACCTCACTGTTAATATAACCCGAGACGGGACAGATATACTAGAGGGTGCTGTTGTGCAAGGCTTCACATATTCGATGGGACATTTTTCTGACAGCCTTCAAAGCTCCAGTATTTGAGTAGTGGTTTCAAGCGTAATGCACAAGAAAGTGCCGTGTGTTTGCGTTGGACAGATTTAGACATCGACACCTTTGCTTTAGCGCTACAGACAAACTGCATAGTTACTAATAGCCTCAGATTCCATCGTAATGGATTCCTGACGCGCTGAAAGATGCCAGCGGCTTGTTTCCTCAAGCTGAGAGGGAAAAGCATGTGGCCTAACGAGAGGGTGGGTTATGAAGTAGGGTGTTGGCAAATAAATTCATCAATCTTCCACATTCTTTTCACAAAGAGTCAACAGCCATCACTGAGTGCTAATGAAAACCACATTTATAACTAGAGGAATGGGTACTTTCTGGCATCCTGAGCTGCTGGGTGATGCCAACGGCAAATGAGTAGAAGGTGAGAATCAGAGCAAATTAAAATAATGTCGTATATGGGACCATTGTAAAGATTTTAAAATGTAAAAACATGCAAAAACAAAATGGCTAATGCAGATATTCTATAAAGAAAACATTCACGGCTGTATGAAGCAAACCAGCACTTCACTAGTAAAGTTTTGAAGGATACAGACTGTAGTCAAGGTAAGGGTGATCTAGTGGCATACAGTAGATGTACATTAAGCATGTGTGAATCCTCTATATTGATGAGCAAACAAACTCTCGAAGCACTGATCACACATTGTATTTCTGCACAGGCACATTTCAGTACATTCCCTTTGTTTCCACACACATTCAGGATAATATTTTGATTTGTCATGTGTATAACGTATGTTTGTGTATGCTGAGTATGTTAAGTCATTCTGAATGGATTTATGTAGTGCAGTCCTCTCAAGACAGTTGGTTTAGTTTTTTGGCATCTCCAGTATTTCTATTTGGTACAAAAGGTTGAGTTATGTTTGAACTGTAATATTGGTGGAAACTTCAAACCTCGTTCTTTGCAGCGATCTTCTCTCCTTTTTTCCAGCGTAAAATAGGAGTGAGGGAGGGAAGGTCACGGTCCTGGTGTCCATCCACAACGTGTTTTCCTAAACTGTATGCTGCCTCAAACACGATGGCAGCAAACACATCCTTCACCTCTTTCTGTTAAAAAGCACAAACATAGGACAACATGACATACTGTATACATCTTTATTTATTTATGTATTTATTTTCATATGTAAATACAGTTTTATTTTTAATTCTTTTAGTACTTAAACTACTTAATGTAACTGAAAATAAGAAATTAGTTGCTTTGGCAAATAGCTTTAATAAAATGAGTAATAACTAATAAACACATTTATATTATATATGTAATATAATATAATATATGTATTAAAAAAGAAAAACTGAAATATCACATGGTCCTAAGTATTCAGACCCTTTGCTGTGACACTCATATATTTAACT
>JAUMHP010000063.1:20243551-20257688 GCA_032361065.1 Enteromius trimaculatus
CCAAGATGGTGAGAAATATGATTTTCTGGTCTGATGAGACCAAGATAGAACTTTTTGGCCTTTATTCTAAGTGGTATTTGGAGAAAACCAGGCACTGCTCATCACCTGTCCAATACAGTCCCAACAGTGAAGCATGGTGGTGGCAGTTTCATGCTGTGGGGTGTTTTTCAGCTGCAGGGACAGGACGACTGGTTAAAATTGAGGGAAAGATGAATGCAACCAAGTAGAAGGAATCCTGGACGAAGACCTTCTCCAGAGTACTCAGGACCTGAGACTGGGCCGAAGGTTTACCTTCCAACAAGACAATGACCCTAAACACACAGCTAAAATAATGAAGTAGTGGCTTCACAACAACTCCCTGACTGTTCTTGAATGGCCCAGCCAGAGCCCTGACTTAAACCCAATTGAGCATCCCTGGAGAGACCTAAAAATGGCTGTCCACCAAAGTTTGCCATCCAGCCTGACAGAACTGGAGATGATCTGTGAGGAGGAATGGCAGAGGATCCCCAAATCCAGGTGTAAAAAGCTTGTTTCATCTTTCCCAAAAAGAATCATGGCTGTATTCGATCAAAAGGGTGCTTCTACTACTGTAAATACTGAGCAAAGGTTCTGAATACTTAGGACCATGTGATATTTTAGTTTTTCTTTTTTAATAAATCTGCAAAAATTTCAACAATTCTGTGTTTTTCTGTTAATATGGGTTGCTGTGTGTACATAATGAGGAAAAAAAACACTTGATTTTAACAAATGGCTGCAATATAACAAAGAGTGAAAGATTTAAGGGGTCTGAATAATTTCAGTACCCACTGTATATATATATATATATATATATACACACACACAGTACTGTGCAAAAGTCTTAGGTCACTAGTATTTTCACCAACAAATGTCGGTTATTTCTCTTTTGCGGTAGCGTGACAGTTGGCAATTTCAGTTTACATTTCCAAACATTATTTTTTTCATTATTTGTAATAATGCGGTGAGATTATTGTCTGACAACAGCCAGTGCTCCACACAGAGATCTGAACTAAATCCAGAAGAACTACGGCAACGTCTCCAAGATGCTTAAAACAAAAACCTACCTGCAAAGCTACATTACTGTTCAAAGTTTAGACAGTCGTGTAAAAATTCAGTAAACTTAGAATGCTTGAAAAATAATGCAAATAATTACATTTTTCAATTAACTTCTATTAACTAAATGGACCGCCCCACACACACTTCATCTTCCCTACTTTTGGCAATATGAGCCATGGCCCAAGGATTGTTTTCTTTGGCACACCGCTTGGAAACAGAAAAAAACGAAAGTCTTTGAACAGGATACAATCTCATCATCCTCATTAGAGGATACTAAAGAGGGAGGGACATGGGAAAGCAGACCTTTTCTGTACCCTCTTCTCCTCTCCTGATTATTAAACTTCACTCAGCATGGTGAAGACTTTCATCTGCACCACCAGGATAGAAAACAACCTGAGCACCCCCTTAACTTTTCTTTCTTTCTCTCTTCCCTTGAGTTTTATCACATGGTTTCCGTTTGTCCACCCACCCATCCCCTTCCTCAGCAGCGCTGATTCAGGCCCATATTTTAACACATCGTGATACACTAGTGCACATCCTTTCCTGCTGTCCAGCCGACCTGCACCTTCACTGATAGTTACTGGAGGAAACAGAGGTATGGTGGTCGGGCTGAGTGGGCAGGTTTCAGTCTCCATAGACTTATTTTCACAGGTTTGGAACAACATGAAAATGAGTAAATAATGACAGAATTATTATTTTTTTACTCTTCTGTCAAAAGTAAACATTTTAATTTTTTACCATGTTTACTGATATAAACAATAGTATTCCTCATATTTTAATATACTGTAGATTGGTTACAGAAAAACAAACTATGACACTACTAACAAACTACTGTACAGTAGCTATACAGTACAAATATTGTGTCTAGATGGTTACCTTCTTTTAAGACTCAAATTACAATTCTTTCACAATTTTAAACTTTTCATGCATATGACAAATCAGTTATGACAAAGGATAGTTGACAAATGCATATGAATGTTGTTACTGTTAACTACATCTAAAACTATTAGAAACAGTTTTTGTTTACTGGAATACAGATACAATCTGTATTCAAAACAAAATATTAATATTAATATAATGTAAATATTAATAATATTTGTATAAATATTATTATACACATATTACAAAAAATGATAAATGTTGGCTTGAAATAAGCTATAATACTGAAATTACTGATACTGAAATTAAATCAAACAAATCTAAACAGAAATAACAAAAAACTAAGACAAATTAAAAAACACATACAATTTTATAATACAATACAAAATTACCTTAAGCACTTTAAAAATAACTAAATGAAAATTTGAAGTATAAAAATAAAAGCTAATAATATATGTGTGCACAGTATATATTTATTATGTTTATATAAAGACACACATACAGTACTGTATATATTTAAAAAATTTAAAAAATTTAAAAATATGTTACTAACACAAAAAAATGCTATGTGCTGGAGATATAAGATAAATAAGAGCGTCTGAGAATTAAAGCTTGTGTGATAAACCCTACATTAACCGTTTAGAGTCCTAGGAAAGCCATCACATTCATCAGCTGAGAGCCTCTTGTGTGCCAGTTGGCATCCACAGAGAGGGTTTTGTTACAGTAATATGCTTAAAGTAATAAAATGAACAATATAAAGCTCAGAGTTGTGTAAGGAGATGTTCTCCTCAGGTCCCAGCTGGGATTAAAGCAGAACGTATATCAAGTGAACTGTCCAACTGGTGACTTATTCATGAGCAATCTTACATGAAAGTGCTGAATTCCTGATTTTAGTGACGCTTACAGACGGCGGTTTACTAGTCATGTTAGTATAGATAATACTAACCTGAACAGGACAGGATTGAACACTAACACTAAAAATGTATATAACATGAAAATATAATACAAAAATTTGGATTATGGCAATAATACGGGAGTAGAAGACCAGCTTCCCACTCCGGTAAAACCACACAGAGGAGACACAACAGGAACAAGCAGCGCCTGCACACAAGGAAGTACAGTAGTAGAGGTCATATCTGAGCCTTGACCTATAGTTTACTAGCTTTTATCATCATTATTAATGCCTCCTTTTGCCTCCTGCTTCCTTCTTTCCCAGCCCCCCAGACTCCATGCTTTGCTCCATTATAAACTGTATTTATAGAGCTGAAAAAAGCATGCCTCAGGTCCTTTTTAATTGGGTGGGTGGCATCTGAAGGAACCCCAAACAACTGTTCCTTACATGCCGGGAACACACATCAACAGACTCGAGCTAAACAGGTCAGTCAGTCGCCACAGGGCCTCATTGTACGAGCCACACGGCTGAAGTGTCGTCTGTTTCCTTACATTGTTTCCATTTGGCAGAGTGAAGGCTTTCACAGAAAGACTCGGCACTGTAGGACGGCTTCCCACAGGCAAGATTCGCAAGTCATAATAGCACTTTTTACGACTGCAATAAAACTAAACTGTCAGAACCAATGGTCACACTTCAGGCTACAGTGTTCATGTTACTGTGTATTTATATTAGTAATCATTCAACACTACTGGAAACTAGTATATGAATAATAAATAACTGGCTGCTGCATCTGTGCATGCCAAGTCAAGCACCTTTATAATAAATAACATGTGCATAAATGGAGCTGCTAGTAATTAGTGATGTTTTATTATAAATGTATGGTTTATTATCAATCAACCATATATTTTATACATAGCACAGTACTTGATGATTGTCATATTTAACTGCTACCAGTTTTGGGTCAGTGAGTATTTACATATTTATTAATTAATTTATTTTTTGCTAATACTTTTGATTAATTTAATGCATCCTTGTTGAATAAAAGTGACAGTAAAGTCATTTATAATGTTGCAAATAATTTCTATTTCAAATTAAAGGTGTTCTTTTAAACTTTCGATTCATCAAATAATTTTAATAATAAACAATATACAATGGTTTCCTCAGAAATATGAAGGAGCACAACTGATAATAATTATAAAAGCTTCTTGAGCAGTAAATCAGCATATTGATTTCTGAAGGATCATGTAACACTGTTATGATTCTGAAAATGTAGCTTTGCATCACAAGAATAAATTACATTTTACAACATATTCAAATAGAAAGCAGTCATTTTAAAGGTTAATACTATTTTACATTTTTACAGTATTATTTAAATCAAATAATGCATTACTTGTGAGTATAAGAGACAAGATCTTTAAAGTTATAATTAAAAAACCTCTATAGCCATGAGTGTGGGACATAAAGCGTCTAATTTATGAAGGGTTGGACGATGTCCATTCCCAAACTTACCAGAGCAAGAATCTCTAATCTGAGAGATCAACGAGTCTGACCTCATCCTTTTGAACATGGAGACAGTGGTGAAAAATAGTGCTGATTGATTAAGAGCATGTGAAGAGCATGTTTAGAGTTTCACAAAGACGTCTTGACTATGTGAAAAGAATGTGTTGAATGTCATTATAAATTTCAATCTTAATCTTATTCTAAATAAAAAGTACTGTATAAGGAATCTGATTTAAAAGTACAGTAAACATAGCAATATTGTGTATTGCAGTTTAAAATAGCTGTTTTCTATTTGAATATATTTAAAAATGTAACTTATTCCTTTTATGCAAAGCTGTTTGCAGTTTTCAAGAGAAATAAAGATATCTCTGTGGAATGTAAAAAGCCTTTCAATGGCATCACGTTGTAAAACACCTTTATCTGACAAACCTACACAGTAAATCTGTGAGAAGAAACAGGGAGGAAAATGTAATTTGTATTTAACGGCTTACGTTCTTCAGTTATGTGCCAATATGAGAAGATTTGCAGAACCAGCAACCAGCTTTGATACAGAACACGTCAGTTTATCTTGATGATAAGCAGGGCGGCTGAACTCAATTTCTTTCTGTTCTTCAGGGAAGGCAGAAGGGATGATGTCATCTGAACAGACGGCGACTGTGATTGGCTGAGAGGATCTACGCTCACGTGGCTCCCACCAGACTGAGTTATTAAATACACGCACAGAGAGCACAAACCAGGGCTTTAACGAGATCAAGACCCTCGAAGCTAAACTCACAGTTCCTGCTATTAATTTACGCTCCACTGTAGGATTCCCTTTTAAGGGCAGATGCATGAGTGACGTATTTAGAGTTATGCTAAAAATATGCCCTTCAGCAATACATGAACTTCAATTCAAGGATCACTATTATTATTGCTCACACATTTGAAAAACTATTCAACTTCAGCATGGATTCTATCCTGCATCACTTGTTCTATAGAAAGCAAAATGCACCAAAAACAGCCAAGAAATGCTTAAAATTGCTCAATGGATCCTCTGCAGTGAATGGGTGCCATCGGAATGATAGTCTAAATTTCTAATAAAAAGTTTAAAATGTCAAATAAATTCACAATCTCTCTTGTACTAGGATGGTGTTTGGACTCTCATTCTGACGGCACCCATTCACTGCAGAGGATCCATTGGTAAGCAAGTGATGTAATGCTACATTCATCTAAATCTGATGAAGAAACTCATCTATTTCTAGGTTAGTCTGAGAGTGAGAAAATGTCAATAACCATTTTCAATAGCCTTTTCATTGCATGCTAGTGATGAATGATTGTAACCTTCCTGTATAAAATGCCTCATATATTTCATTCAAACTCACATGACCCATCTGAAAATGATGCCCCCCATTGGACAACCCAGCAAAGTTGAACTATAGTACAACTACATCAACTCTTCTTCAATTATTGTCCTTGACAGACATTGTTCAAGACAACAACATCCAACGTGGAACCAATTATAAGCCACAGAGGAGGAAAATTCAAGGCATTAAAGTTATATAAATGCATCATTCATTCATTCATTCATTAATAACTGTGACGAAGTACACAACTTAAGAAACCTGAAATAACTGTGTTTATGTTTTGCACGTGTTTGCAAATGCGATTGAATTATTAATGTGTCAGAACAAACAGATTTAGATGTTTACAAGACCAGTTCCACCTTGGGATAAATCAGTTAAAACAGCAAATTAGTATGAAAGAATAATATAGCCAGACCTGAACAGGTAAAGCTGCATTTGATTCTCGCATTAAAAGCTGAAATGAACCGGACATGAACCGTGCAAAGCCTAAGTGTGGAGATATTTCTCAGATCTCCCTCCAAAATCCACGAGCTCATCTGAAACGGATGATAAATCGCAGACACTCATTCCTAAAGTGTTAGTCCATGTACAGAAATTCCTTGTTTAATAAACAAATCAAACTAGCGGCTCTCCAACTGCTTCAAAATGGGCCAAAGAAAAGAAAGTCAGCTGATGTCAAACAGAACATAATTGTGCAGTGTGCAGAGAGACGTGTTGTGGTTTAGTTGAGCAGTTTTCACAACATAAAATGCTTCACAGGTCAGTTCTTATAGTCACAGATAGTAGAGAGGTGGATTGTTCTGAAGTGGATTCAAGGGTGGTACTGTAGTTGCAATAAGTCACTTTGTGAAATGTTATCCATGCTAAATATTCCATGGTCAACTGTAAGCGCTATTATTGGACACTGGAAGTGTTTAGGAACAGCAACGACTCAACCATACTTCCAGTGAAGGGAAATCTTAATGCTTCAGAATACCAACACAATTTGGACAACGCTATGTTTCCAACTTTGTGGTAAAAGTTTGGGGAAGACCCTTTTCTATTCCAGCATGACTGTGGCCCAGTGCACAAAGCCAGGTCTATAAAGACATGGTGGGATGAGTTTGGCGTGGAAGAACTTGACGAGCCCACACAGAGCCCTGACCTCTGACCCCATACCTTTTGGATCAGACTTTGCACTGGGACTGTGCCTACAATGCCTTCAAATGCTTTCTAGTTAGGCAGTTCCTTTGCTGTAGTGACGCTGAGGCAGATATAATTTAGGCTTGTTTGCCTAAACTGCAGGCGTTATCACAGGGACACATAGTTTCCGAGCCTCTCCATTAAACCCCCCAGAGGACTGCTGAAATTTTCCCATGAGAATGATGATGGTTAACACACACTGGAGTGAGAGCATATGGGACGCCTATCACTTCAGCTGGCTGGAAACTTATTCCATGTGTGGTTAGTAATGCAGAACCCCTCCACAATAACTCCTTTTTCCTTACTGTATGCTATACAGCACCCAAAATACCCACAATGCATAACACAGTGGCTATGTCATATGACCTTGCATACAAAAAAATTAAAATCAAACTGCATAATGCATACAGCAAAAAATATATGCGTACTGTATGAAAGAAATAATTTATAACATTAATACAAAATGACACAAGTGGAGGGAATACTGGAACAATGTCCATGTAAAAATCAACTTTTATGGGCTCATGTACATTATGTAGAAGGTATTCGGTATGTGACCCTCGGTTGAAAACACAGCTGGGATTTATAAATCTGGAATGGAGGTGCCATGCTCCTGTGGCGTAAAACGGGCACATGGAAAACATTTTCTCTCCTTACTCACAAAAGAGAAAAATCATTGTTCATCAAGAAATACAGAACAACAAATTAAGGGGTGAATCTCACGAAACCTGTCATGAACATTTGAAGTCAAAGTGGGAAACAGAGGAACAAATGAATTATATTTTTGCACAAAGAAAATCCTGTTGTAGTCCAGATTAACCCTCTCCTTTGACAAACTCTTGGAATTTATATGGACAGCACTACCAGTCACTATATACACTACCAGTCAAAAATTTGGAAAAAGTAAACTTTTTAATATTTTTTAAAGATATTTTTTATGCTCATCAAGGCTGCATTTATTTGATCAAAGATACAGTAAAGAATTTTATATTGCGAAATATGTTTACCATTTAAAATAATGGGTTTTTATTTTAATACACTTTAAAATATAATTTATTTCTGTGATGCAAAATTTCCATCAATCATTTCTCTAGTCTAAAGTGTCACATGATCTTTCAGGAGACTACATGCTGATTTTTTATTATCAATGCTGGCAAAGTTGTAATGGCAAATATTTTTTTGGAAACTGCAATACTTTTTTCAGGATTCTTTGTAATTAAAAATATTATAAAGAACAGCATTCATTAAAAATATAAATCTTTTCTAACAATATAAATCTTTGCCATCACATCTTCACAAAAAAATAGTTGTATTTCTTCCAAATAAAAAAAATAAAATAAAAATGTACTGACCCCAAAATTGTTGTGTATATTGTTAGAAAAGATTTCTATATAAAATAAATGCTTATTCATTCAAGAATCCTTAATAAATATCAAAGGTTCCCAAAAAAATATTAAGGAGCACAACGGTTTCCAGCACTTATAATAAATCAGTATATTAGAATGATTTCTGGAGGATCATGTGACACTGAAGACTGGAGTAATGATGCTGAAAATCCAGCTTTGCGTCAAAGAAATAAATTCGATTTTAATTTACATTAAAACAGAAAATTATTTACATAGCAAAAAAATTTTACGTTTAACTGTATTTGTGATCAAATAAATGCAGCCTTGATGAATATAAGAAACGTCTTTAAAAATATAAAAAAAATCTTACTGTTTTCTACCTTTTGGATGAGCGTGATTTCACCATACAAGATGTTCCTGGATAAACATCCTTGTCCCAGGATAAACAAAAAATATTGATCCAGGATCATGTCTTGGCAAATCACAGCGACCATAACACATAATTAAGTTGTACTGTTTACATTTTAAGCCAATTTAAACACAATAGAAATTTAAAAAGAAAGAAAACCTTTAAAGTAAACACTGGGAAGCATTAAAGCAATAAAATCCTATAGGGAAATGTGTTTAATTATCATGGAAAAAAATCTCACAATAAATATGATACTTTCCTAATGTTTTCCTGATTGTGTTTGGTGGTGAAATCTGACCTCCACATGCTCTTGACAGGTTTTGTGTGAAAGCAAAAACAACTTGTTATTAGAATGAGAACAAAGCATTCATCAAATGCTTACGGATATGTCAGGCCAAGATATACATACTCTCTTAACACTTCTTTCCACTGTGCAAAAATACACCGGCATTTAGCAGGACATCCATTTCATTTAGAAGAGCAACAGAACTTAATCCCTTTAACCTTGACACATACAGTAATACTTCCTTGGCTTTACTCTACGTCCTCTCTGCTGCTATCTGTCGACATAAATGCCTGAAATAACTGATATGCCCGTAGGTTTTACTCACTAAGTGAGCAGGTGGGTCATGTCAAGGGTAAGTGTGGGGAGAGCCAAAAAATCCTTCACTCCTGCTACTCATTCCCAGAATTCCAAGCTGTTTCAAACTGTCACCTTATCAGGCTGAAAACGGGGCACTCCTGTAAAGGTCCCAGAAGCACGGTGCACCCGGGAAGCACTGAAGGATTGGGATTAGTTCCTTTTATGGAGTTGTAATGTGAGTTATGGATGCAGGAGGAAATATGGCTTCCATCGTCTCAAAACCAGTTCAAGAACCCTATAAGATCTGACACAAAGTTGAGACCATGCATAAAAAATCTGGAGAAGCTGACCTTTTGCTTTTACAATGTTCAGTCATTTTGAAAGGCATCAGATCATATCCGTACGGCTTTAGTTATCTGCAATGCATTTATCAAAACTGATAGGAGACTAAAATAATTTCTGCTTCCGCTGTTGAATGTTTGTTTTCAGTTAGATTAAGAAAAATACAGGAACGACAACAACAAAAGAGGTAAGAGGAGTTTCCTTATGTTTGGGAATGGACTTCCAGCTGTCATATATGGTGAATAATTTATCTAAATGTTACATTTTTAATAAAACCTCAGATATTATCTTAAAAATAAAAAAACACACACATTCAGAATCATTTGTTATGCAGCAATACAACAAAAAACAAGCACTGAACACTGTTGATGTGATATTAAGTAGAATCTAGTGATCTAGGAAATAAGAAGGTTATTATTTATACAACATTCTTGGTTCTCTAAATAATAGGTAAAACAGCAGATGAAAAAAAGGAAGTAAAAAAAGATAGGAAAGGCAAGGTCAAGTTGATCGTACTGCATTGTGGGATAAGGGATTTATACTTATATACATTAGTGTTGTCAAATGATTATTCGCAATAAAAAATAAAACCAAAATAAAACTTTTTGTTTACATAATATGTGTGCATACCTACAAAGGCATACATTTAGGCAGACATTTAAAGAGTCATACAAAGCCAATTTTCCACTAGCTTATATGATTCTTTAGGGTCTTAAACTGGTCATACGGTGGTACATGCACTTTTTCAAGCTGTTTGGACTGAAATGTGTGTTGGGAGTGTGTGTACAGTACACAACCACCCTACATGATAAAAATCCGCAAGTATTTGTATTAAATTAAAAGAAGAATAAGTTGCCCCTTCTGAAATAAAGCCATTCTTAAATGCATGTCGTGTGGCGTCACACCAACAGAGACTACTCCCACAATAGTTGATTGACAGCAGCGTGAGCCGTCATCAGACCGAGACGCAGAGACCAGCAAGACTTCTAAGCAATTGAGGTGTTTCGATGTTGAATGCGTTAATGAACACATTTTGTTAATGAGTTAGCGGAGCTCGTGAAGATTTAAAGGGGAAGTACTCAGAACAGGAAGAGATTTCTAAAGAGATTTTTATGACAGGGTAAAATTAACGTTTTTTACACTATCATTGAGAAATTTTAAAGCAATCTATATTACAAACTTTCCATTAAGACCCTAAAGAATCATATAATCTAGTGGAAATTTGCCTTTGTATGACCCCTTTAATGGAAAGTTTGTAATATAGTTTTTTTAAAATGTAAATTATTTTTAAAAACACTCATCTTACCCTGTCAAAACAGCTCTATAGAAATCTTTTTCTGTTCTGTGTACTTCCCCTTTAAATCTTCACAAGCTCCGCTGACCCCGCCCCTCTTTTCCGATGCACTCTCAGAGGATCTTTTTTTAGCCATATTCATAGTGAAACTTGCTAATTTGTTAATTATATTATTATTATCATTATTAGGAAAGGCGATTTGCAAAGATTCATTAAAAGACATTATACTCACTGCTTCTGTAGGTGAGGCTGGATCATGAATGATTTGCGTGAACATAAACACATTTCGGTTGATTAAGTGCGCGTTTCCGAACCAAATGTAATGTTAATCTTCTGCAACTTCAGTCACTCAGAGTTACTCGGGAGTAAATGACTACTGCTGTGTTCATTAATACATTTAACAACAAAACACCTCTATCTCTTAGAAATCTTGCTTGTCTCTGCGTCTCGGTCTGATGACGGCTCACTCAGGGCGGGTCTAAGGTAAGACACCAGTTCAGTCTGTGTGACACGCTGCTGTCAATCAACTATTGTGTTATGTGCATAGATTAAATATATTTATTTAAAATAAAAGAATATAAATCTCTCTCTCTCTCTCTCTCTCTTGAAAATTTATTTTATTTATCTGTTTACTATTTTCTTTATAATATATGTTATAGAATACATAAGAGAAGATAAAACAGTTAAATCTGGAAAACAAAAAAATGTATGTAAAGATCAGCGAATATTAAAGTTTTAGAACATGATATTTGAGCCTTGTGATATGATCTGAAATTTCAATATGTAAACTCAGTTATTCATAATTAAACTGAATGTTTGTTGTTCATCAGCAGGCAGTCTATTAGCTTTATCTGCGTGTATGCTCCTGCTGAAGCAGCTCTGTGAACGTCAGCTCATCCTGAATGCTCAGGACGACAGCGACAGATGCTTCCTGTGTCTGATGAGATCAGGCCTCATAAAACTGCTCCACTGTTACACTGCAGTTATTCTGGGCCTATTGTTCTGATCGCTGGAGCTTGGATACAATCTCCATATCTACAGCGTGTGGGCTGAGAGAGACGTAAAATAAACTGTTATACTGTATATGTGCACTGAAGGTAGTCCACCACTGCGCTCCAATAGAAAAACATTCCAACAACAACCAGGGTGTGCATGAGATTGAATGAGTCACTGTTGTTTAACATTCATCGGAGAGAAGTCAGGTGTCAAACACCAGACACATAACAGCATGTCATCAGACCATATAAATAAGACCCTCCAAACTCATGCTTTAGGGAACAGAAAATCAAATGAAAGAGTACAATGTGTGCTTGACAAAATGCACATGTATGCGAAGCAATTCTCATAATAGAAATGTTACTCGAGAAATGGTTTCCAGAGTACAACCAAACCCTTTTCATATTTAAAATATGTTTTATATGTTTCTGTAAGTATTAGATTAACCACCATGCTGTCTACTTTCCCTGGATTCAGCAAGCAACCAAGCACACACTTTGCTGCTTCATATGAAATTTTCTGCCATTATGGCTGTTTCCTAGTTCTTTCCACGACATTTATTGTCGGTATTGTGGGTTTCTTGCATTTTAATATTTTTCCGTCACCGTGTTTTATAAATAGGCACTGGAGTCGTGAGCGTGTTTAATGGGAGACAGCTGGATATGATTACCTTCCTGCCGTGCGGATTCATTGTATCAGCTTTCTTGGCCGGGCGTAAATGAAGCCTGTGGAATGGCACTGGAGGAATTGCAGCGTTATGTTATATGTGGCAACACAAAGCCGGTAGTGTGGCAAACGGCCTAGTCCTCTGCTCTTACTGGGTCAGTGCTATGAATACCATCAAATAAGCACTGTGCAATCTGACACAGTATGTGTGTGTTTGAGAAATACAATCAGTGATAAAACTAGGTAAGCGGGTTACCTGGACAGCATTTAAATGCATTGCAGATGTAAGAACACGGCTTGAAAATTTCGGCAATTAGATTGGAAAAAACATCAGACTGAAAGTGTCTAGAAAATAGTTATGAATAACCAAATAAATAAAAATATAGGCTACTTACACTACTGTCCATATATTTTTGACACATTTATTCAGCAAGGAAGCATTGAATTGATCGTAAATGGCAGTAATAGTGGTATTATGCTGCAATTTGAACTTTCTATTCATCAAAAAAAAAAAATCAAAAATCCTGAATATGAAGCAGGAAAACTGTTTTCAATATTGATAATAATCATACTCAACTCAAATATTTATAAAGCATTCCAAAACCACGACTGGAACCAAGGTGTTGTACAAGAGGAAGATAAGACACACACAAAAAAAGAATAATAGTAAAATAAAATGAAAAATAAAACAATAAATGGTAATCAAACCAGCAATGAGTTCTGAAAGATTATGTGACATTGAAGATTGCAGTAATGATGCTGAAAATCCAGCTTTGCTTCACAGGAATAAATTACATATTAAAATATACTCATATATATCCAAATAGTTATTTTAAATGGTAAAAGTAGACATTCAGACCCCCTTAAATTCTTCATTCTGTTATATTGCAGCCATTTGCTAAAATCATTTAAGGTTAATTTTTCCCTCATTAATGTACACATAGCACACCATATTGATAGAAAAACACAGAATTGTTGAAATTTTTGCAAATTTATTAAAAAAGAAAAACTAAAATATCACATGGTCCTAAGTATTCAGCCCGTTGCTCAGTATTTAGCAGAAGCACCCTTTTGATCGAATACAGCCATGAGTCTTTTTGGGAAAGATGCAACAAGTTTTTCACACCTGGATTTGGGGATCCTCTCTGTCAGGTTGGATGGTAAATATTTTTAGGTCTCTCAAGAGATGCTCAATTAGGTTTAAGTCAGGGCTCTGGCTGGACCATTCAAAAACAGTCACTGAGTTGTTGTGAAACCACTCCTTCGTTATTTTAGCTGTGTGCTTAGGGCCATTGTCTTGTTGGAAGGTAAAACGTTCAGCCTGAGGTCCTGAGCACTGTGGAGAAGGTTTTCGTCCAGGATATCCCAGGATATTCAGGTGTGTTTTTTTTACTCCATGTAGGTTTTCATGTGTATTACACTGAGGAAAGGCTTCCTTCAGGCCAACTTTCTCACCAAGGCTCTTCTCCCCCGCTAGCTCAGTTTGGCCGGACGGCCAGCTCTAGGAAAGGTTCTGGTCATCTCAAACGTCTTCCATTTAAGGATTATGGAGGTCACTGTGCTTTTAGGAACCTTAAGTGCAGCAGAAATGTTTTTGTAACCTTGGCCAGATCTGTGCCTTGCCACAATTC
>JAUMHP010000063.1:20292125-20306676 GCA_032361065.1 Enteromius trimaculatus
AATAGCAATATGGCGGCGCGGTGGCTTCACTTCTATGACGTCATGAGCTATCCAGTTCTCTATATAGATCAGTGATTGAGACAGAAATGTCAACAACCATGGAAACTCAAATATTTAAAAAGTAAACATAATGCCTATCTTTGTATCGATACATATCTTTGTATCGTTTAGATTCTTTGTCATAAGGCAGTGATGCAGAGTACCTCACCACAGTGGTCTGCTGCTTGTGCGGTGCTGCAGCTACAGAAGTTGTTGGTTGAATACGGCTGTGCTCCAAAGGGTGAGCGCGGCTACGGTGGTACATCAGTTTCGTGGTATTACTAGTCTTGGCGGTGACGATGGTCTTGCATAATTTGCATAAACTACGGTCAGACTTATAATACTCAAAAAAACAATTCTGGCGAGTTGAATCTTCCTCTTTTATTTACAATTTCCTCGCTCGCTGTGGCACTCATTTTCTTCTCATGAAGAGGAATCCAGCAGAACAGCGCGAGACAACGTGATACGGTTACATGATTGGCTGTTAGCGTATCACTCCCTATGTAGGTTACCAGAGAGCGAGTCTCTTTGTTAATGCAACCAAACTAGCTTCGCAACCTCTGTTTTCTTTCAGACGAAGAATAAAAAATATAAAACGGTTTATCGAACACATTTTTTATAGTTATCGATAATAACGATACATATCGTTATTCTTTTATCACCCAGCCCTACATACACATCTAGTTGCTATGGAAGTACACAGATATTAGGGACACTTAATATAAAGTGGGACCTTTATTTCTGTGACTATAAGATGATTTTTCAGCATCATTACCCTACTCTTTAGTTTCACACAATCCTGCTGATTTGCTGCTCAAGAAGAATGACTTATTGTGCTGCTTAATGTTTTTATAAAAACTGTGATGCAGTTTCTTTAGAGAGATATCTTTTGTTACATTATAAATGTCTACACTGTCACTTTTAATCAATTTAGTGCGCTCTTTCTGATTGAAACCTCCAAGAGTCTTACTGTATCCATTTGTTTTGTTCAGTAGTTTCAAGTTTAACGTTTTGTTTATCCTTATCCAACAGTAAGTCATGCAGAAACCAGGAAACTAGCATGAACTAGGAAAAGGCATAAGCCAGGGTTTTTTAGCAGCTATTGCACAAAGTCTATCAGGAAACAACCTTTTACCTCCTAAACAGCAGCTTGTCAAAGGTGGAACAAATGGTTCTAATCACGTCTTGTTCAGGGCCGTTTGAAGTTAATGCTTTTGCCCCCAAAACTGCGAAGCATCCAAAGCACACAACGACGAACGCCAGATCTCAAGTTAGGAGGGAAACCCAAACTGTCAAAAACCAAGATGAAGTTTGCTTGGGATAAGAACGAAAAATTATTTTCCGCAATTAGCAGCATAGCACCATCCAAAAAACACTACTCATTGAACACGGATATATTTCACGGGGTCAAGACTGCAGAAAAACCACAGGAAGAATTCCCTTCTTAAATATCTTGGCCATCACTTCAAATAAGAAGGCGCGAGGAATGTTCCTTTAGGCTATAAACATCTCATCAAATCAGTGACCCCGGTTCCCCCCCAGCCATCTTCATAACAGTCGTGTTTGCTTTCGCATCTGTGTGGGTCCAGAGTGTCGCGTTCTTCTGGTTGTGAACCGCTCAGCGAGGGGATGGGAAGTGTGATGAGATCTGGAAGCGCGTAGTGAGCATGCGCGAGGCCAGAGTGTTCTGGTTGGTTAACAGATTACTGAAAGAAAGTTCAACTAAAATGGACGGTTGATCTATTCAAAACTGTTTAACCAAATCAGATCAACCGATAACAGCTGATGGCAAGAGCATGCTGCTTAGCTAGCAATGCAATACTAACATACAAACAGCTTTAATTAACAGATTTGACCCAATATCTTTACAATCTGCACTATGAAACGTAATCAATATAGGCTCATTGTAAAAATGTGCCTCTTTTTGCATTTTTGACTGCTCGGTGGCATTCACTGGAACAGTTGAAATAAACACTAGTGGTAGCAAGACACCAACTACTATTCTTCCTTTTCATACAGTTTATCAATAAATAAAGACTTATAATTGGGCAGGTTCTTGCAAAATACTATGATATAACACTTTTGCCATAGTACATGATTTTAAACTAATACATACTGACATTTGCATCTCATAAACACCTCAGTGTGTCTTTTATGACATAGTAAACATGCTCATTAGCTCACTTGTTACAGCATTGCAATTGAGATGCAAAGCGTTCTTGTTCTTGTTGAAAAAACATGCATCAAAACACTCCACAAAAGAGCTCAAAGGTTTAGTGTTGGTGGTACATCCTTTTCAAATGCAATAAGTGCATTATTCTTTTTAACGCCACTCAACAGACATTTGATTTCCAAACTGCTGAAATATGTACAATAACTGATGTAGTAAAACATTACCACATACACATTAACTGGAGTGTGTGTTTAGAGCCACTCACTGGACATTTAATTTAGTAGAAATGTTGCAACAGGCACATTTTTTCCCAATAAGATAGGAATTAATGTAAGTATATTTATAAGAAGTATATTTCTCTCACCTTTTTTATATGTTCTTCCACTGAAATAATTGCTTTGCCTTTACCTTAAGAAACTCATGCAATGCTGCCTTAGAAAGTGGACAAAGCCTTGGAATGAAATTGCACCTTTGATGAATGGAGTTTAGGTAGTCGGCTCACTAGGTTTAGGAACAGATCTATTCTTATAGTACACTATAAAGCACATCCTTCAGTGCAATAAACACTCATCCCACAACAGTCAATTGACTCTATGACTTTAAATAAAAAGTAAAGATTGTAATTCCTCACCATGAATATGGGCTTTGAATGGGCTTTGTGTTGCTTAGAAGGAAACAGCATAATTACTGTATTTAATGAAGCTAAGAAACATACTAGAAAGTGGAGAATTACCTCCCATAACAACTGAGAACAATGCATTACTCTTTGCCAGTAAAGAACTTCAAGGAAGACTGAAAACATAGAAGAAAGGATCTGCAGTACACAGCAAAAGAATTGCTCAAAATATGCTTGCGATTATCATGATCAAGACCATTTCGTAACCGATAAATAGTTTCGTGTCTACAAGCAGATGAGCAAATGTCTAGTCATGGTACTGCAATTTCATTTGACCCCAGTCCACAAGAGTCAGAAAACATACATATATTGACAACAGACGGAAGGTTTAAAGAAACAGTTCACTAAAAACTGACAAATTCTGCCATAATTTACTCACTCTGATGTAATTGTTTCTACCATGGAACATGTTTGGCAGAATGTGCTTGTTGCACAAAAGAAATAGTCATAAGTTAAAGGGACCCAAAAATGGACACTTGTTGAAAATGTACTCATCCTCAGGCCATTCAAGACGTAGGTGAGTTTTGTTCTTTAGCAGAATACATTAGGAGATATGTATCCAATGGTTTCCCTGCAGGGAAAGGATGCTCTCAGAACGAGAAACCAAACAGCTGGTAAAAACATCACAATAATCAACAAGTAACTCACACCACTACCACTCCACCAGACATGGCCTTAAGGTGTCTACATTTTCAGTAACTTCTTTCTTTTGACGGTGAAACTATTCGTTTAACCACACTTGAGAGAAACGAGTTCCCTCATATCATCAGTAGCAATATTTCTAAGAGGGCCCCCTGGGTAGTATTTTCCCATAAGAATCATGTAAACTCAAAGCTGTGGCCCCTGGACACGCCTCACTTGCTCATGTGTGTTCTGTCAGAGAGACACAGCACAAGCAGGAGTGTGCGCATTAAAACCACATAAACCTCTGTCAACTCTCCACCACAAGAAAAGAGCTTCTAGAGATCTCTACACATGCAGATCCTTGGCACAGCCGCTCGGAAAATATAAGCCAAACCATTCATCATGTCTATCAAAATACCTCAGGAGCCAGACTACAGACATTTAAACTGATTTCACACAGTAATATGAATAATTTAAACGAAAAATCAACACGCCATCAGTGCTGAAAATGAGTGTTAGGGGTGGTGTGAAAACAACTGAATACGATAACAGGTCTGTTAGGAAAAGTTATTAAAAGTGACCAAAACAAGGCTGCTACAACTTTCTTGCAGGCAGGTTTCAAATATTGACCGGTCTAAATTCCATGTTTACCTCCATGAGTGATTTCAGTGGTAGAGTGGTTTGAGTTAAACTGTCCGTGTAAAACAGTTCTGCTCTTTTACCTGCTGATTTGACTGTGCAGATGGCATGACACAAGCACATCTGACACTCGCACAGGATATAAAGATAAATTTAAAAACATTTTCACCTCCTTTTTTTACAATTTCCAAAGATCTTTAAGCCCCGTTCAGTACACGTACCTCGCTGAGTTTTGAAAGCAGCAACGGAGACCGCTGCACATTCCAGCTTTCTGCATTTATAACGCTGCCTCATAAGATGAAATATAACAACACACCGCAGCTATGACAGCACCATGTCATATGTAAGACAACATCTGTATTGTTAACTGTATTGCTGTTGTGTTTATTAGCGTAGGCATAACAATGCAACGCACATTCTGAGAAATTCTGACACACAAATCGGATATTAATAGTTGCAATACGCTGTGCAGACAGTCAGTTATTCAAATCAGATTCCATCCGCATATGAACAAAACCGGATTTGGGCTGACAGTCTGAACGCAGCTTTAAACCCATTTTAGATTGTGTTCTTTAGACGCATTATTTTTCTGGATTCTTCATGATTCTAGAAAATGTATGAGTTTATGAAGTCAAATGTATTTGTATAGCACAATACATAATTGTTTCAAAGCAGCTTTAAAGAAATTCATGAAGGTTAACATTTACAATATCTTTTAGCAGATTAGAGCTGACCAATAACAAAGTGTACATTTTGCAAATCAATAAAGTCATTAAGATTTGCTACAGTATATGGTTTTATCACCATATGTAAATATAATTTATGCAGATGCTAAAGAAGTGTAAAAGCCAGAAAACACAGTTTAACCACAGGCCATCAGGCTTGTGAACAACATCCACCTGCTGCCTCTCCCCACAGACATACTATGTAGATTAGACTGATTCTGAGAGGTATCAACCCCAACCTGTCAACACTCAAAAACAGGAACACGCACACACAATGCAAATATCATCAGATCTCTGCATAAATTGTGCACATGTGCACCCATGTTCGTTGCACAAACACACACACATATATATACAGTATATATACACACACATACTTTTTTCTTTGTTTATACTGTACACTGTACACATTTGATTTCTTGCGTTTCAGAAATCATTGTAATTGCACATTTGTAATCTACCCCTTCTGTCTTTAATTTTTAACCATAGGCTGTTGAGAAGATTCACAGAGAATTTCATTGTGTGGTGTTTTCTCTACGTGTGACAATAAACTCTTGAATCTCATATGTGGTTAAGATGGATAGAGAAAGAGCGATTTACATAGAGCGATTACATAGTTTTTCACATTTTGCAATGACACAAGCAATGATGTCATTAAGATTTGCTCTCTTATATATCACCATATGTATACTGTATGTCTCCAACCTTAAAGAGTCAGCCAATAACATAGTTACTTTTTTATGACAAAAAAGGGCATCTTAGATTTTCTATTTAATATCAGTATAATACTAAAATAATACTATATTTAAAGGACATTAATTAGTCATATTTTTGGATGATATATTATAAACAATCACAGATTTACTATGTAGTATACAGCTTTTTGTGAGCATACTAGGCCTATATGAATGAGGGTGAAGTAAGATTTATGTACTGTGGATATTTGAGAGATGATGTGAGATGCACACACACCTCTGCCGAGGTCCATCTCAGTGCAGCGTTGCTCTGGATTGTTTCGGATCCGGCACTTGTATACGGCCCCGGGGGAATAAACTGAACTGCTGAACGATGAGTTTGCTCTGGGAGCCCCGACCACAATCCTACAGACATTAGGAGAAACAAACTGTCACTGTACATCACAACACAACTTCTGATCTCAGACTATTGGTTACCTGGGACAGATTTTGGTTATTACAAAACGGAAAAGAAAACTATTCTTTGCAAGTCTGTGCTTTGTCTGCGAGTGTCATGGATGAATAATAGGGCTGCCTAATAAGTGAATTAGGCCTGGAGGTGGTTCTGCCTTGTCATGCTGTCATGGTTTGGCTCTACAGTTCGGTGATGCAAGAACTACGTCATGTCCACTGAAGCAAAGGCAATGATTTGGGCGCTGGCCAGTGTTTCTCTTTAAACTTTAAAACTGCCCTTGGAAGAAAGGCTTAACATCTGTACAGTTTTTTTTTTTTGCATGTCTAAAATGTAATGGCAACAGTTATAAAAGTAAGGGAAAACACTGCACGTTTGTTAGAGTGAGCTGAGTAATGCTAAATAATTGCATGGGCTACACATCATACATTGTAATCAGATCACACAAAATATTAAACCAAACGCATAAGGATCTGTTCCCAGAATTAGACTAACTCTATCGTCTTATTTTTTGCCTAGTGACTTTTGTTTTGAAACGGTCTTCCAATAGATCAAATAGTTCCAAAATATGTGCAACTTTCTTTATTATTTTAATATCTAACGCAATAATACACATTTTAACTAATATTAAATGGTCCAGATGCTTTTTGGAGTCACTGTGACAATCCAACACCAAAGTTGAATTAAATAAACAAAGAAAAGACCATTCACACATAAAACGTAAATTATTAATGTCTCACCTAAGTTAGCGCTAAACATCTCCTGAGGTAACCATAGTGACGGAACATCGCTGGAACGCTAACAAAGCGAGTGCCGTCCTTATTTATATTTTATTTTTAAGATTTATTTCATACACAGCTGTTTAAAAACGTTTAAGATACTTTACATTTGACGTACAGTGCCACCGACATCAACGTGATGATTTGACGGTTATCGATTTTTTTAACAGATGGCTAAAGTGTTTTTTTTTTTTTTTTTTTTTTAAGTAAACTTTAAGTGTAAGTAAACTTGCATTTAGACCACTGTTTTAATAATTCATATATCATTAAGAATTGTCCACAAAAGTTCAATTAGAAGTTAGTCAGCGCCTTTATTTTCACCTGATGCTCGAGAAAAGTGACGTTTACCTGAGGAGGTAACCTTGGCAACCGAAGAGAGACCGAGCGCTTTCCGTAGCGGCAAAACTTTAGGCGAAATACTGATCGTTCATTATCGATTTATATATCCTACAACTTTGGTTTTAGTTTTTCTAAGGCCTTAGACAGTTGACCGTTGTCTTACTGTACCAGGGGCGCCAAAAGACAATTTGGGTTGCGCGAGACAAACTTCCCTCCACAGAGACAAGAATACTTTGAAGATACAGACCGCCTTTAAAATCATTGTACAGTTCGAATACTAACTTTCACAATTAAAACACATATAAACACGCATAACAGACTGTATAAATGTAAATTCTGTCCCTGAGTATGTACTCACCAGCGTGTGCTGTCATGGACGTGCTCCAGGACTGAATATCCAAAAAACGTCGCATCTGGTCCTCGGAAGACCAAGGGTTGTTGTAATTCAATGTTGAAGGAATAAGCCAAAGAAACCAAACACGAATACACAAAAACATCCAAAGCGCGTCTTTTCCGCGTAGAAAGTTCCGTCATTCTGTTGCGTATCCTCAGTGCTGAAGTCAGTCTGATGAGAACTTTATAAAAGCTATTAAATCTGTGTTTTGAGTGGCAAAATTGATGAAAAAAAATATTACATTTATATATCTACACTACGTCCTTTCTTAAAGTTGCGAATGAAACGCATGCAAACACAGGTTTTGAGTTTGTGAATCGGAGGTTTGGGTCAGGATAGCGCTCTCATTTCATGGCTCTCCTCTTCTCTTCTGCTGCTCAGTCTGTTGCGTCTCTGGAGTTTCTCTTGGCATTAAAGCGCCGGGCTCGCGCTGACGCTTGTGTTGTTGCGCGCGAGCATCACATTTCACATTACTGCACCGCGTCGCGTTCACTGGCGACACCTACCGACAGCGTTCAGTAAAGGACTGGTAGTACTGGAGGACTTCATGCTCACAAATAGTTTTTCATGTTGTGCCATAGGCTTGGTTAATAGGCCTTGTCTATTGAAAAAGAAGGTCCTTGTTTGTTTGTTTTTAATGACTGGTGAAAGCATATCTGAAAACTGACATTAACATGTTTTTTTTGGAGATACAAATGCTGTTGTGTATAAATCTAAATATTTACAGTGTGCATTCATCCATAAAAATATCTGAAATATATATCTACATAAATAAAACACTCACACACGTAGGTATTGGTGGTTTACAGGGACTGTACAGACTATTTTCTAGCAAAAAAATCAGTGCACCAACTTACACCTAAATCTAACCTTTGCAAAAACGTTTCACATTACAATACCTCTCTAACATCATCACAGAAATTGAATAAACCCCCCAATATAGTAATAATATTACTTACGGAAGGAGCAATGAGCAAGGAATTACTTTATATAATTACACATTAGTAATTAATTCACCACTAGTTACTGCAAAAAGTAATATTACTGTTACTAGTACATAGTAACTGCCCAACAGCTCAACTGGACAACACTTTAAAAAAGTGAATGTTTAATGGGGTTTTTTTTTTTTTAGGTTTTTTTGTGGTAATCATTCAGCACCGCAATATCCCTTGCACAAATTCTTTGCACACTTGTACATTATTTGGCTTACAGCGACATGCAGCAGTGTTACAAAAGCTTCTGCATGCAGAAAGAAGAGGATTTCAATGTAGTGTAAATAAAACTTTATTAGTTGTCTTAAAATGTATTAACCGCCTCAAAGTGCCCTATGACAGATTTATAGCCTTTTTTCCAATAATGATTATTTACAATATGAAGCCTGGACCTAATTAGTCAGTTTCCCCCGAAAATACAGTTTTAAGTTACAAAAACAAATAAACAAAAACATAATAAACAGTCAGCATACCATGAGCTTGTGTCTTTATATCGTACATGTGCTGTGCAGATAGTTAAAGGGTATTTCATCTTACCTTAAAACCGAGAAATATAAGAATAGAAATGAAATAAATCAGGAAAAATAGAGAATCAACCAAACTGAAACTTACAATCAAACTTATTGCACGAGTCTTCAAATCATACAAATGCAGTATGATCCTCTACACCTAAAAAAATGGAAAAAAAAAAAAGCAAGAAAAATCCATGTAATAAATAATTTCTGGCAAGCTACAAATTAAGAATAATCTTTAACTTTTCTTTCAATTTCTTAATCTAACCAAGTTCCCTTGTACCAGTAACAGTACACACACACTCCGCTCACACACACACACACACACACACACACAGATAAGTAGAGCAGGCTCTTTCATGTCAGTAGCATCATCTCTCATCAGCAGCAGGAGAATCTGTCGTTCTCTCAGGCAGGTTCAGGCACGGTTCTGGTCCATCTTACCGTAGCCAAGGCTTAAAAACACACAGATGGGGAACAGAAGCTCAGTTACTGCAGGCACATGCATTAAAATCCCCAGCCAAAAACATTTCACACAACGTCATCTGAACAAACAATCGTTAGCTGCACAGACATTTTTTAAGAAAACGTTGTGAAGCCTGGGTGTCGTATGAGGTTGCCAGGGTGTTGCTATATTGTTGTGTTTGAAAGAAATTAACCTTTTATTCAGCAAGGATGGACTAAATTGGAAGAAAAGTCACAAAATACTATTTTGAATAAATGTTGAGCTTTTGAACTTTTTATTCATTGAAGAATCCAGAAAATAAAAAGGTACCAGTTTCTAATATGCAAGTAATATGAAGTAATAATATGTTAAGTAAATATGTAAGTATTAGTTTCAACACTGACAATTATAAACGTTTCCTGAGCAGCAAAATCAGCATATTAGAATAATTTCTGGAGTTACGATGCAGCTTTGATCACAGGAATAAATTATATTTTTAAAAAATCAAATAGAGTTATTTTTAGTGCTGTCAAATTATTAATCGCAATTAAATGAATCAAAAAGAAAAGTTTGTTGTTTACGTAATATATGTGTATAATGTGTATATGTATTATGTAAATATAAATACAAACATATGCAAGTATATATTTAACCAAAAAAATGTGTTTATATATTAAGTAAGGAATAATTGACGACGGGCCGTAGAATTATTAGAAAAATAATGCACACCCGAGGCGGTGATGCGGTCACGACGCGAAGCATCCCTGAGCTATAGTGCTTACATCTGAGATGCCTGTTCGAGTCAGTGCTAACATATGAAGAGCTACAGTGTCTTTGAAGACAGCTTCTGCAAACTAAAGACACGCTCACCATCACACGGGAATCCTCACGCTCCAGAACCTTCTGCGCCTGGTCCGGAGGAAACTTCAGCATGGATGTTATGACTTTGGCCATTGTCTGAAGAAACAAGATGCGATAGAAAAAAAAATGTAGACGAAGGTCATCTGCATTAAATGTTGCAGTAAGTTTTTTTTAAGACCAAGAAACAACAACTTAAAGGAATAGTTCACCCAAAAATGAAAATTACCTAATCATTTATCCACCCTTAATTTGTAGGAAGATATTTTGAAGAATGTGTGTAACCAAACTGTAGATGGCCCCCACTGACTCCCATAGTGAGGAAAAAATACTATGCAAGTCTGCAGAGACCGTAAATTAATTCAAACAAATTAATGTTATTATATAATTTTATTTCTCCTTTCCAAGCTTACTTTTTTGTCAAAGTCTGGTTTATTAAAATGAACAAAAACAATTTTTGATAGTTTTTGTTTTAGTTAACAACAACATTGCCGGCCATCTTTTGTAGGTCTGCTGCTCCGCACTGTTCTGTGAGCAATTACATCTCGCAACGACAAAACGCTCATTATCTGCTGCCTGCTGGGTAATCAGCCCTAGACAGATCTGCCAGCACCCGTATGCAGCGTTAATCAGAACCAGCGCGGCCCAGCTCTTTGGGGTCATGTGATGAGAACAAGCCACCGGGCCGCCCGCCGGACATCCTCTCTGTGATGACATCATAAGGACCGGACTGTTTATTAGCAGCGAGGGGAATCCCGCTGGCTTCAGGGTGGTGACAACCAGGCTGTTAATTAGTCCTGACTAAACGGACAAGACTCGCTCATTAGGGTCCTGCTAACGGACACAAAATAGCGCTGGTGGGAACGAATCATTTTACAGGCTTCCATCCGGACTCCCCATCACACTTATTTACTGCATCCTTCCTCTAACAAACGGCATTATTATGTGGTGGAAAACTGTGCATTGTGGGAAAGATAATATGAAAGTTTTACAACTTGGAAACACATAATTATTATTGTAAACATAGCTGTTTATGAGTAAATGGGTCTTTGCTACATATGCAGTAGCTACATTTTCTTGTGTATGTTGGTTAAATATATTAAAGCATATTAGATGATATTACCAATATTTCAAAAGAAAAAAAAAACAAATTACTTTCAAATTAACATTATTCATTTGAGATTTATCTACTTCTTATGTTTTTGTATTTACTATCTAATAGTAAAAAAATTTTTATATATATTTTCAGGTTTTGGGTTAAATACATTTATTGTATTAATTGTATACGCTTTTAAAAGTTTTCAAATACTTCTACTAAGCTTTGATTTATTACATTTTTTGTTTTAATAATTTTAGCACTTAACTTATCCAACATTTAGTTGCCAGAGCAATTCTTTTTTTAATCTACTGTTTATTAATATTATTTTATTTTAGGTTTATTTGAAATACACATGATTTTTATAGTTTTAGCCAATAATAACAACTTTAGATTAATATTTGTAATCTCTGTAATCCCATTTATTATTTTTTTTAAAGCTTTAATTAATAAAAATAAATATGAATTAATAAAGTTTCTAAGTGCATAAGCTTGACCCGAGTATATTTCTGGATTTTCTTTTCTTCTCTTAATGAAAACAAAGGCATTGAGCATTTCTGTTCAAATAATAATGCATAACAGTAATGACCCAAATACAGTCCCTTCCTAAAATGAAATCTTAAAGTGTAACAATTAGCCCTAAAAGGTACCTTTGTCTCTCTTCCCATCATGTACTCAAACATGACCTTCCTGAGATACTCAAATTCTGTCGGCTCGCTGAAGGGGTCCACGCTGTTGTGTGACAAATCTGTAAAAACAAACAAACAGCAGATTCATCATAATCATTATCAGAGTATCTAACACCACTAGAGACATTAAGCTGGGTTTTTAGATAAAAAACAGTTGCTGTTTTTAAAGCACAATCTGTACAGAAACTTGGCTGTTCCCTCGTTCACTCCAGTTCTGCTGAACGTAATTAAAACCAGAGCAGCTAGATGACGAACTTATAAATCCTCCAAACACTCAACACCAACAATCATCTTCTAAAAGTTGAGTCAGAGAGGATGTAAATAACTGAAAAATCTCATGATCAGATATGAAAATATGCGAATTGCTACAAATGCAACTAGACTTTCAGACTGGATTAATTTACCATGAAGCTGGTGCAGACTTCAATAATTACTAAAATGTTCATATAGAAAGCAAAGGAAAAAAGTAGTTATATAAACCGCTGACTCAAAGCTTCTTTGAGGCACCATAAATGGTAGTACTGTGGTGAAAACCAAATTATGAGTCTGAGTGTAATACCTCAGTTTAAGGGGTTGATTCAAACCTGAAGTATGAGCGATAGTTAATCTTTCAGAACGTGTGCTTGTGATTGAGGACAATTTTCTCTTGCTTTGACATCAATAAGATAAGCAGGCATTCATATACTCAATACATTCATTAAATACACACCCCGCGACCTTTGCGTGGCAATAATCAGCCCGTAAATCAGTAGTTAAGAGCGCCGGCTCACAGCGGCACTGGAACACTATAACTACAGCATTGTGACTAAATAAAAGAAGCTTTGGCTCAGTCGAGGTGAGGGCCTTTCCGTTTTCCACCCTGTTTTTAATGGATAAAGAAGTGAGAGCAGAAACGGAACAGGAGACGTTGGGACCGTGAATGAACAAAAACCATGTCATAAAGCCTGCTATGGGCGGGCAGGTTTCTGCGCGGTTGATACCATGGAAAACATGACTTAAGGAGAATAACACAACATTAACTAGCCCAGCTTAACCACTACGCCTAACTCCTCACATTTTAGAAATTAAAACGAAAAGTGACGTATTAATGCAAATGATAAATGACGAAAATACTTATATGCCTACAACGTAAGGATGCACTCAACTGATCACAAATTCAAATAAAAAGATGTTGAATAAAATGTTGCAATCATTTCTATTTCAAATAAATGCTGTTCTTTTGACCTTTCAATAAAGCACAGAATCCTAAGAAAATGTATTATGAATTAAACTAAAAAATGAAGCAGAGGAAATGTTTTAACACTTTAACACAAAATAGCTGTATTTTTAATCAAATAAATGCAGCCTTGGTACAAAGAAGTGGATTTTGTCTTAAATGGACATAAAAATCATACCAACACTAAACTTTTAAACAATAGTACACATGCTCTTGCTAAAAAGAATACGCACATGTGGTAAACATCATAAGCGCCCCAGATGTGCAGTAAATCTTCAGTGATGTCTCATGGAAGTGATGTAAGGATTAAGCAATTAGTTTTTTAAGTGAAACTGACTTTTGCATTACAGTATCTAGCGTGCACAAACAGCACAGGAGGTACAACCGATCACTCAGCCGTCTTGCCTCATTAAACCTGTGAATGACTGGCAATTAGCAGAAGGAGCCGTGTGTCTCTCTGGAAAGCCCATTTAACCAGGGCTGAAGACACTGGGGCTGGAGCTGGAACTCAAGGTGCCGCTGAAACCCAAACAGGCCTTTGATCAGGAAGCATGGAGAAATGAGGGGCTAATAAATAACCCGACCTGTCCGACTGACCCCAAATCAGCCCAGCTGGGCCAACAGGGAAGTAACACGAGATACAGCGATCAGTCTGCAGAACAATGCTATGTGAATGACACAGCTTTACGACCGTCATTAACACATCCTTAAACTGCTGAATGTATAATGAACAAACTCCATAAATGATACAGAAAGCAGAGCAGACAAAACATTAATCATTTCAGTACTCTATCAAAAATATATATATTTATATATATATACAGTGCCGTCCATTAATTTTAGCACCCGTGGTAAATCTGAACAAAGGTGGCTGTGAAAATAAATCTGCATTGTTTATCCTTTTGATCTTTTATTCAAAGATTCACAAAATTCACAACATCTTTGAAGCAAAACTGTTGAAAATGGGGAGAAAAACTCATGATGAAATAAATGTTTTTCTCCAATACATGTTGGTCACAATATTGGCACCCAATTATTGCTAGGGCTGGGCGATATATATCGATTGATATCTCGTCAGTAAAGCCGGTTCTTTGATTAGTGCTAAATCTCCTGTTTTCAAAAGGAACGCCAGCTTATGAACAGAGCTGTAGATCACTGAGAAGCTGCGCGTTGAGTTTGGCGGGTGATTCAATGGCGCAGCTTCTCAGT
>JAUMHP010000063.1:20312874-20334309 GCA_032361065.1 Enteromius trimaculatus
TCTATCTATCTATCTATCTATCTATCTATCTATCTATCTATCTATCTATCTATCTATCTATCTATCTATATCTATATGTATATCTATACACAAACACACATATATAAATAATAAAATATAAAGTTTTTTGGCTTATACAAATATTTTAACTGGTCAGTTCACCCTCCATTGTCAGAGAAAAGTTAATTTTGGACCCTGCTTGACCACCCTCCTAAAATAATAAGCAAAACATTTTAAAATAATAAGCAGTAACATCTCCAGTCTTACTTTTATATGCAAACGCGTCAAAGTCAGCGACTCTGTTTTCCGATCATTTCAAAAAGCCTTTCCGGGATAATTCATCTTTGTCTTGCACTTAGAAGGTCAGGGAATTTCTATTTGCACTTCTACTCACGCTGGCTCACAAACTGTCCCGTGGCAGACGCACAACATAGCTGAACCCTTCTGAGGAATAAAAACAAGAGTGTCCTGTTTCTCTCTCACCTTGTCCTGCTCCAGCTGCTCGATGAGGTTCTTGGCATCTCCCAGCTGCGTGATCAGCTTTGTCTTCTCTGTAGTGTGCAGTTCCTGGTAAACAGAGGAAAGACAATGAGTGTGAGATGATAGATCTTAATAAGTTACTCTCAGAATAATAATCAACACTTATTGAGCATATATCATAAAGAGCTCAGAGCCAGCTGGTCTAGACAACCTGGACTAGAAAGTGAAATGCTTGGAAACGGCCAGCTGGAAATGTACTGACCTGAAACTTTAACTTGCGAAGTGCGGAAAAAAAACACTTTGCACATCCAATAAGTCTGGCTAAACAAAATTAGAACGGTTAAACATATAAACCATCTTAAGCGGGATCTTTTCTGTTGCGATGCAGCTAAGAACATGTCGAAAACACTGTAATGTAACGGTTCCATGCCTTCGTACTGATCTTCCAGATAACTATAGCATATATTTTGTGACCATGCGAATATGTTAAGAGAGCAACCAAGAAGCTGTGAGTAATTATCTATGTCTCCTGCCACAGATAAACACACGCGCACACAAAGCAGGCCACATCCACATCACAGCAGGCTGTGGAGTCGTCGCACCAGGCCGACGATCAAACCTTAATTACAGCCCAGGACTGCAGCCAGCGGTTGTGGCGTGTCGCTTCTAGCACAGAACGCCACTCCGTCAGGCAACGGAGGTTACTTTCGGTTTCCTGCTGGTTTCCTTGAACTGAAGAGTTTGAATCTCACAACCCCCAAAAAATTATTTGGATAAAAGTGTCTGCTAAATGAATTAATGTTAATATAAATAAATGATCATAGAGTGCAAAATTGATACTTGAACAAAACCAAACGCAAATAAAAATAATTCTTTATTATATTACATACTATTATTCAGAAATGAAAAAGTAATTGATATTATATACATATACAAATAAAAGCACAGATACTGATTTAAATTTATATATATATATATATATATATATATATACATATATTTATGTATATATGTATAAATGTATATGTTTAATGACGTATTATAAATAAATATTTAATTTCAATTAGAATATTACCTTTTTTTTATTTATTTTTGTAATAATCTGTAGTGTTTGCACAGGCAAGAAGTGTTATTACTACGTTTATGTATTCTTATTTTTTATGTTATATATAAATATATTTAATATATAAACATCAAATTCTTCTTAAAACTTAAACTTCTTAAATGCACATTTACAAATGTATGTATTTATAAATACATAAAAATTTACTAAACTATTTAGTAAATCAAAGAAACCAAATAGTGAACACATGCACTTTTTACGAAATCGTTCAGATGCTAGATTTTATTTTCTTGTGTCATGTGCAGGGCTCCATACATAATATATTTGTGCATACTGTGTACATTTGTTATGTAAACAAAATTTTTATTACGGAAGTAATTAATCGCGATGAACCACTTGACAGAACTACTATCGTTCAATCTCAAAACTTAAAATTAAACCCTTACACACAACTAGCCTTCAGAATAAGTCAAATATGTAGTTTTATTCTTCTAGTTTAATTTAATGTATCACTTTAGTGTTTCACATAAATCTCTAATGATTAACGGTCATTTCACAAAGTAAAAGCAAAGTAAATCTCAGAGTTGAGCTTCAGCTGGTGTGTTTTAGAGTCAGCGAGTGTGACGGTGGGATCCAAGGGGCTGTGTCTCTGTACTCTATTTGAGGCAGGGAGAGGTTAATGTTAACCTCTGCTGTCACAGTGCCGCTGAACGCTGTTCCCACAAACACATAACAGACAAAGGAAACACATTCTCAGCCCTCTGTCCACTACCTCACAAACACACACACACACACACCCACCCACCCTCAAATACACACAGCAGCACACAAGCTCAAGAACATGAATAACTAATATTAAAACATTTTATACACCATGCAAGTGTAAAAAAAAGAAAATGTAACAAAATAAATCATGTATGAATAAAGAAAATGAATAGAAATAATAAAACTTCTGCATGAATAAAATAAAAATGTAATATAAATAATTTATTAATGAAATTAAACGTGGAAACAAAAATAAAAATAATAAAGAAAGACACCATGCATGAATAAAATAAAAAGAAATATTAATAAAGTATAAAGAATAATGTATAGATAAAATATAAAATGAAAATAAAATAATAAAATCTGCATTAATATAATAAACTAATACACTTTTTAATAAAATTAAAAAGTATTCATAATATAAAAAATATTTACAAAGAAATGCATGAATAAAATAAAACAAAAATGTAAAAATAAATATATATATTTTGAAAATAACAAAAAATAAAATAAGAAAATAAACAAAAGAAAATGTTATTTCGCTCAATGATGAAGCTCAGTAATCACCTCATGTTGGGTTTGAACCTGTAACCTTTCAGCTGCCATTCCAGGTATACTAAGCTACAGATACACACAACCTAAAAATCCCTAACTAACCCAGTTAAAAGCAAAAACTAGACATTTTTCATGGTTTGTCTTATTTAATATTTCTGTACCTTTATTTTCTCAAGCTCTTGCAGCCTCTCCTGCAGCTGCTGCTGTAAAACCTCGTTCTCACTGGTCAGCTGAGTAGAGCGCTCTTTACTGGATCGAATCATCTCTTTACATCTCTGCAGGAGACTCTCTTGCCTTTTGATTCGCTTCTGGAGGGCCTCGAGGTCCACAGTGCTTTCCGGCTCTCCGCTGCCCTCTGCTGACACACAAAACACGAACCAGTTAAAGAAGACATGAGTGTAGAAAAATATTCCGTCCACTTGGAAACCTGCACACACCTGTGTTAAGTGTCGAGCCGCCGTCTTTCGAGGGACTCTGAATGTCAGTGTTTGCATCGACTGTATCTGTGGACTGAGAGGTCTCGACCTCTGATGAAAGCACACCTCCAGACGCCTGCAGACGTTTCTTCAAGAGAGACACCTGAGAACAAACAGCTTCAGTATCGCCTTAGATAGCTAAGAAACGCAGAATATAAGATAAACACACGAGACACATACTTGTGTCTGAAGCACAGTGATCATCTGGTCCTTCTCCTCGAGAGCAGCATCAAACTCCTCCTGCAGGTGTTTTTTGGCCTGCTGATCCATCTGAAGCTCCTGAGGAGATATGAGGCTCACTAGCTCATTATTGAGAAAACATTCAACTGTATACTAATAATAAAATCTAAAAATGAATTCATGTAACATGTTAAAGAAATAATGTGCAAGTATTTTATGAAATGCATATATACATATATTAATATCACACAACTCTAAAATATTATACAAAAATGATAACCAGAAAGAATCTTGCTATTTTATTTCAATTAGACTTTATTCAATTAAATTTGATTCTTCATGCTCATTTCATTTTTTATTGTTTTTTCATTTTTATTTCATTTGTATTCAATTAAATGTAATAACATTTTTATAACTTATGGTGTACTTTATATTGTTATTTAAATTCAATAAATTTTCCCCCAATTTAATTCAATTCAATGTCATTCAATTTAATTCAATTCAAATAGATTTGATTTGATTTATATATCGTGGCCAAATCTTTTACAATCAATCAAAAGCAGAAAGACAAAATTCTAAACGGTCTCTGAAAGACATCACATTGCAGAAGTTAGCTGCATTGTGAATGCCGTTTCATGCTGCCTTTAGGTACACAGTGTGAAGCGAGCAGTAACAGAGATATCAGCGGTAGAAAAACATTGATGCCAGAGCCTGTGATGAAGAATTAATGTGTGAGCCAGATGAACAGCGAGAGAGACGAACCTCCCTGAGCTCCCCTATTCTTCTCAGGGCTTTATCTTGACTCTGGCTGAGGATGGCCTGAGAGACACACAGACAGCGATGAACAACAGACTGATATCAGCGGCAAACCTCACAGCAGAGCAAATACAGTGACTCATTAAAGGAAAAATTCCTCCAGCTCCAAGCAATCTACAGTCATTTATTCGACTGAATATGAAATTACCTGCGTTTTCTCTTTATCCCGGAGTACGGTTCGGTAAGCTGTAACTAACTGAGAGAGAGCAAAGAGAGAGAAGCCATCAGTCCAGTAATAATCATCTTACTTCTTTTACAAATAAAATTGTTCCATTCCCTAATCAGTGATCACGTCAGAACAATCTACATTACTGAACAGTTGATTAGTTCTGCCACTTGTCAATGCATTGTGTATCACTCAACTAGCTGAAGGTCAGGTGTCGATAGCAGGTGGACACGGTGTGCGTCTGCAGAAGATTTTATAGTAAAGAAGACATATTATACCCCTTTTTACAACATTTAATATAAGTCCCTGGTGTCTCCCGAAAGTGTCTAAAGTTTTATCTAAAAATGCCATGCTGATCATTTATCATATCATTTTGAAAAAGCCTATATTTCGTGCTTGTCTATTTTAATGCAAATGAGCTACAACTCCCAGCTCCTTTTCCAGAATAGATCTGCACCATTACAGCTTGTACCTGCTAAAAACATCTATTTTGGTTCGGATTAAGATGTTTATCGTGCTGAAATCACGCGTTTTAACACTTCTGAAATTTGGTTTTCTGAATGCACGCATCTGAAGGACATAGACAGATCGTGGCTGTCAAAGGTAAACGAGTATTAAACAAAGTTCCTTCATTAAATTCATCATTCATTCATCACTCATACATTAAAAACGCACAAGTTACAAAAACAATTGGTTATGTCTGTGAAGGTAAAAAGCTGGGAAAGAAATTGCATTGCATCACAACATACCCCAAAAAGGGGTTTTTTTGTTTGCTTTTTTATTTCTGCTTTCTTTCAAATACAAAAAATATGTTTTAAAGGCTTTAGTGCTGGTTAACAGTAACAATACTGCTTCATATAGAAAAGGCTGCTCCACTACATCCCGGGCAAATAGGTGTGTGTATATACAGTGTGTTTTTACATGTTTACATGTTACAAAACTGAAGTCCTTTAGTGTTGTCTGGGGCACACCAACGAATACACACCATAACGGCAATCTAGCATTAAGCAGACCTGACATACTGCCTTGAGTGACTGGATCAGGTGTAATCCACATACTGCCAGAGCAGTGCTTTATCTCACAGTTGATTTCTGCTCAACTGTGGCATGATTAATATGCACAGTCAGTACTGGAGGCCTGAGCTCTTCTTGAACAAAACAGACTTGTTCAAATAATCTCTTAATGAGGGCTTAACCATACGCAACGCATGTTCATGCAGCACAGTTTATTGATTTATTACTTCGCCATTATCTCGGGACACATTCTACAGCAGAGGAAATGCAGTGATTACAAATTAGCCAAAGAGCTTTTTCTGAAAACTAAAACTATTTCATCCAACGAACCTTTTTCATTCAGTGAAACTTTCCAGTTTGTGCTTTATCTTTGCATTATTAGGCAGGTTTTCTTTTTCCAGATAAAATAAGCCTAGAAAAAGATGAAACTCTGACTAACAGTGAAACAATATTAAATGCCTATTAGAAGGATGCAAAACTAATGCAATAATATTAAAATAAGCAAAATTAAGAAATGACCACTGGGCAGTAAAATGCTCATTGTGTCAGCACAGTCAAAAACCGGTTCGAGAAGAAAAGACACGTTAACTGCAAATAAATTAAGAATTAATGTTAAGAATTGGGTCAGAAACCATCAGGAACCATTAAGTCTCCAGCAACATTATTTTCCAGAACTGAACCTTCCTGGAGTCTCCACAAGTTCAATGTGTTCAAGTTCAAGTTCTCAGATACTTAGCTTGAGTACAAAATCCTAAAAAAATGACCCTCACTTAAAAAGAATAACATGCTGAAATATTGTGAAATCCTTTCAGGATGAAATGTCTTCTCATAGGCTTTATGGACAGATAAGTTGTGAGTGACTCCTCTTGAACCACTGTTTGAGGAATTGATCTTCCAGCATCTAGCAGTAAGTTTGGGGAGCTCATTTTTAGTCCATCTTCTATCCTGAAATGTCGGTCTTGCAGAAAACCTACTGCCAGATTCTAGAAGATCAATTCTTCGAACAGTGGTTCAAGAGGATGTGATGTTGTTCCTTCAAAGAGTCACTATTAAGATTAGTTATTAAGATTGATGTGGTTTGGGACTGGTCAAATTTCTTGTAAAAACAATATGACCAGAATTTTAACTTGCATAATAATTTGGAACGCGATGTAGTTACAAAGTTACTTACAGTGTTATGTCTAAAATGGACTATTAAAATAAAGTCTAACCAATAAAAATTCAAAATAGCAAAAAGAAAATCCCAGATTGTGAGATACAAACTTGCAACTGAGAGGAAAAAAGTCCACATTGTGAGATATTAAATTGCAATTGAGGTTTTTTTTAATCCATGGTTTTTACAATTGTGAGATACTATCTCATACTTCCGATATTTTTCTTAGAGACGACAAAGGAAAAAAGTGAGAATTGTGGGACAAAAAGTCACAACTATCTTATAAACTTAGTGACAACCTACATAAAACAATTGTGAAAAACTTCTCTCTCCTCTCTTTTACTTCTCTCAGAAGTAGTACATGTAATCAATAGAAAATCATAATTAGATATGATTTAATCCGCTCACCTCAGAGTACTTGCCCCTGTAATTGCCGAGGCTCCTCTCGACCCGGTGCAGGTGGTTTAAGAGCTGCTCTTTGGACAGACTATCAGAGCTGCCGGGCGAATCCTCTGCTTCGCTCTCGATGTCTGACGGAGGATCATACGCTGGCGACGACTGGGCTTCATTCTCGCCAACAAGAGTGAGCGATTCTCTAGAAGAGCTTCTGACCAGACTGTCCCGGGAGCCGGAGCGGAAGAGCCCTTCACCACGGGCCGAACCCCGGAGCAAAGACTCAACGGAAGACACCTTCTGCTGCAGCTTCTGAGCCAGAGACTGAGACTCCTCTTTCTGGGGAACGATGAATACGCAAGCATTTTAAATAATGATATTGAGATGAAAAAAGTAGATTTTATTTAAGGTCAAAGATTCAAACTGTGATCAAGCCTATTACTAAAAATGCCATAAAAATAAAATGAATGAATGAATTGTTAAGATACTAAAATATAATAATTAATCATATTATTATTAACCTTCAGAAATCATTCTAACATGCTGATTTGCTGCTCAAGAAACATTTATTAAAAACATCTGTGCTGTTTTACATTTTTGTGTATATGGATGCTTTTAAGGAGTCTTTGCTTCCACGTATGCCAATAAAAAAACCTGCATCAGACACTGTGTAAATGGTGGTGCTTCAAATCATCTTCAGTGCCTGCCATTTAGTCACTTCAGATGCAATGTGAACAGGTCTTTGATCCGCTTTTAACATTTCATGAATGTGAAACACATTAAAGCACATGAATTATCACTTGCCTGAGGAGAAGCGATCCCATCCCCATTCACGCTGCCTCTCGGAGAGCTGCCGGCCGCTTTGATGCTCTGCATCAGAACAGAACCGAGTGAAACAAACATGAGTGAAAGTGTGTCTCTGCAGTCACCGGGAGGGGTTAGTATTCCTCCAGCCCTTCGTGCTGCACCCCGATTACTCTGGGAGCAATATTAGTGCTTGCTACGAGAAATGCAGGGACTTCCGGTTACACCAAACCTAACCTCATGCAACTCGGAGAGGAACACAGGGGTTAAACACAAACGTAGACAGCGTAACTACTGCGTTACACAAACAAGGAGTTAAACACAGCAGCACTACACTAGCAGCTCTGTCAACTGCAAACAGTTCAAACCCGCTAGAGGAGCTGGTTACGGAGAGTGTGTGTGTTTGGCATTGTGGAGTTCAGCAGGAGTTAGACGGCCACAGCAGTCTCCCTGAGGCAGATGGAAGAAGTTATGGGTAATGTTACTTGGTTTAGAATGGCAAACCTGAGGAAATATCATCATTGTCAAATTCTGCTTCAGAACTAAATGATTTTTACTAGAAATAGGTTTAATAAAAATAAATAAATAAAGCAACAAGCACACTGTATAGTTATTCCTTTTTCAGGTATAACATTGGCAACAAGGCACATTGGCAATAAATTTAAATAGATTTTAAACCTGTGTTTTATGAAAAAAACGTATGAAATAATAATACTTTTGTTATTATTATCTTGATGAGCAGTATTACTATATTTTTATTTGATGCCGTGTCGGTATCGTAGGCTATTTTTATGGCTAAAACAATTATGCTATCTTGGTAATTATTATTAATACCGTTCGTGTTTTTCTCATAACTATAAATAATAATAATAATACAATTTTACATTTGTTGTTACACTAATCCTAATAATACTAATAATATAATAATAAATATTATAATAATTCTAACAGTATATAATATTATTGTAAATGTTATAATAAATATTAAATGATGATATCGTTTATAATTAATAAATATTATACATTAATTTATTACATTGATTATTTATATTAGAAAAATATATATACAGCAATAATAATATATTATTATTTATAATACTAATATAATATTTCACAATATTTTTTAATTAGTTATACTACAGTTAATGATAATAATTTTATTATTCTTATTTCTTATAATAGCAATACATTAGAATACTAATCATAATCATCATCATCACATTTTTATTGTTATCATTATTATTATTATTCATTGTTGTTGTTGTTGATGTGGTAGCAAAAAATAGCAGTTTAAAGGCCTATAATTGACAGTCATTGAATTCAGTAATATTGTCACTAGCACTACTAAACTGTAATCTAGCTGTAAACCACTTCTGCATTTGTAAGTTTCTCTGAACACTGTAGTAAATAACAAGAAATAAAGAGCTTGATTACTAACACAACCACACAATAATTCAGTTCAAATGGAATCATCTATTAATGGAAAACGATGTGGCGATTTGAGTTCAATTACCGCCTCGAGGCCCTCTGCCCAGTCCTCTCCTGTCTGCTCTCTACTGTCCTGACCATTAAAGGCATAAGAATCCATAAACATACCTTTTTTTTTTTACAAAAATTATAAATAGTCATATTTAAATCAAAATCAACAAGTGAAGGTCACTTCCTGTGGCAATTCCTTCCTCTACTTCAGGTCAAAGATAATAAAGACAATTATTAAGACAGCATTATCAGACACTACCTGCACTTTGATAACCTAACGAAAAAACACTTAAACCAACATTGTACTTTCATAACAACACACACAATCAATTTTAGCAAATTAATTTCCGGTTTACTGAGTCAGGAGCTAAAAACATTTGCCAGATAAAGTCACAAACTCTATGACTATGTGATGAAAAACTATATTTTAAGTTCACTTAACACATCAGAATAATCAGGTTTATAAATGTCAACGAAAAAGACACATATCCACAGAAGTGCATAACCATATTGCCCATTTTAATAAAAAAAAAAAGAACATTATGATGAGTCCAGTAATACAAGAGATCACATGATGTGATGTGATTGGCTGTGCTGTCGGTCAGCTGATGTGTGTGTAATGAGCTTAGGTGTGTGTCTGCAGATTATCTGTATCTACAGAGATAAATCCATCAATTAGAGCTGAGCCTCTACCGTCTCCACAGACACGGTCAGTCTAGTGGAAAGAGGAGCCTGGTGCTGTGTAAAGTGCCTTTACTGTAAAACCGAGCCTAAAACAAATTACAGATGCACAGGGCTGGAAAAGGCTTGAGCATATATGCTTTAGATCAGTGTTGACATTGTTAACTAAAATGACTGACTGTTTTCATTTATTTGAAGAGAAGCTGCAATTAAATAAAGTATGATAAATGTTAGATGGAAAACTTAAATATACATTTTAAAAAACTGTTGCCTTGACAACTAATTAAACAAAAAATATGTTTAAGTAATAGTTACTAAAACGGAAATAAAATCAAATATAAAGAGAGTTATGTAAAATTAAAAACCTAAACATAAAATTTTTAAAACTTAAACGTATAACTGGACTGAAAATAAAAAATATAATTAAATAAATAGAAGGCAAGGCACCGAACCCCCATCTGCTCCCCGGGCGCCGCAGCATTGGCTGCACACAGCCCCGGGAGTGTGTTTATGGTGTGTGTATGTGTGTGTGCACTTTGGATGGGTTTAATGCAGAGCACAAATTTCACGTATGGGTCACCAATACTTGGCCACAAGTCACTTCACTTTTACTATTACTTTTGAATAATGTAGATATTTACAAAAATATATAACAACTATAAAAATGCAGAACAAAACTACTAAATTAAACTAAAATCAGAATATGAATAAATCCTAAAATAGCACATAAATATTACTAATATAATTCTTTGCATAATGTGACATTAAAAAAAGAAAAATCCACTAATGCCACCATGTGTAAACTAACATTAAAAAAATGTAACTTGTACATACAGCCAAAAGAGTCATACCTGGTAATATCTGAGTGAAGAACAGAAAACAATTTTTGCTCATTTTGTTTATATGTCACAGAAAGAGGTGGGAAAAAATAATATATTACATACTGTATCAGTTAGGTGATGTATTTCCCAAAAAACATCATGATCCAAAGTACAGGTAGATCACGCACATCACTGGTGTCAATGGTTTCTACATCTACCAAGGCTTGCAATGTTTTTTGAAACACGCCGCGGCTTTTATGTCATTTATGTCAAGTAATTTAGCTTTACTGGAATTACTGTAATACAAAATTAAATAAGTTTAGGATATTAACTAGAAAAATATTAAAAAGCCACATATCATTATTATTATTATATAAAATATTTTCTTTAGTGCTGTTATTAATTGTGATTAATACATACAAAATAATAAATATCAATAAAAAAAATGTAAACACACAAATCTACATATAATTACATCTATTTATATTCATATAATTTATATTATAAATAACTTTCATATATAAACAAAGTTTTTCTGAAATATATACTGTATGTGTGTGTATTCATTTAGATATAATATACATAATACACACGCATATATTATGTAAATAAAATCGTTTGTATGCAATTAATCGTGATTAATCGTTTGACAGCACTAATTATATTATATTTTATATTATACGACACTTTTTTAACTAAACTAAAGTTTTGACTTTGGCTTAAAATCAAAGATGTAATCTAATGAAAAATGTAATTAAAGATAATACATATTATATTTTAAAAATAGTCTTTAATAAATGATATATATTGAAATTTTATTGTATGATAAATATAAGTATTATTAGTAAGATCAATATATTTATTTATAAGTGAAAAAAAAAACACGACAGAACAATAGATAGAATAATAGAATAGATAGAACAAAAGAACAATAGATAGAACGACAGAATGATAGAGAACAATAGAACGATTGATAGAACGCTAGGTAGAATGATAGAAGAATAGATAGAATGACAGATAGAAAGATACATGGAATGACAGAACGATTGATATAACAACAGAGAGCGGTAGATAGATAGAACGATAGACAGAATGATAGAACGAGGATATCAACAGAACTCTCAGGGAAGAGCAAGGGAACATTCAACACTGTATAACCGAGGGGGAGCTATGAGGATACGGGACAAGGAATCCATGACAATATCTAACACTACGGGAGTAACATTCATTCCTGGAGAAGCCAAATCAGAGGAACCATTCCGAGGTACAAAAACGGAGAAAAGCAACTGCCATCCCACAAACAAGGCCTAATGAGGAACGCAAGATATTAGATGCAGGGGTTAGGAGCGAGATGCCTTTGAGTTATGCAGAAAGGCTCATGAAAGAAGAGCTGCAAGCAGGTGTTACTCGGCTTCCTCTAGCCCATAACCTCCAAAGGCATCGCAGACGGGACGGGGACAGAGGGTTGCTTTAATTTCGCGAAGGGTAAGGAAGAGGAGGCGATGTGTGAGGACAGACTCACCGCACAGGGCACCTGGGCCGCTTTGGGTCGTTTTGAGTGGTCCAGAGCAAAGATAGTATACTCAGAGAGAAAAGCAGGCTCTGCTATCATCCCAGCCAGCAGCTGAACGACCCCCCCACACGAGTCAACACATTAATGACGGGACCGAGGAGTGGAGAGCAATGAGAAAACAACACAATGAGTGAGACCACAGAAAAAAAAGAGCCAGAGAGGATGAGAGAGTGACATCTGTGGAGACAGAGAGAGAGTTGAGACAGCGTTCCACACGGAGACTGCAGACCTACGCTATTGGATGTCTCTATCAGACCTGACCTGGATTCTCTTCAGTGTCATCATATGATGTGTATAGAGACACCAAACAGGTAAATCGTGCAGTCTTTGGCACAGAAGAAATTAGGGCTCAAAAATAAGGATGAGTTGACAAAGCTGTGACTTATCACTTCATTTCATATTTATTGAGGATGTACACAGGTTTTTGGTTTATTCCTTGTGTTTAATATTGCTGAATTTGAAATAAATACGTTTGAAAAATGTTTTGACTTTAGTGACAGTCTTGGACTCAAATCTTATAATACATAAATGCACAAATACATAAATATAATACAATACAAGATAAAATATAATGTCAATTAAAATCAATTTAATGTAAATAAATATTATAAATATTATATAAATAAATAACTATAAAATATAAATATTTAAATTAATAAATTGCTATTAAATTTAAATATGTTTTAATACGATATAAATATCATATTATTACTGTTATATGGAAAAAAATAACAGAATAAATATAACAAAAATAAATGTAGAATAAATATATGTTTTAAAACTATACATACATAGTATAATAAAATTTTAAATATTATCCTAATTTATTAACAAATCGTATATTCTATAAATAAAAATATAAATATACGAAATATGAATAAATAAATATTTATATATATATTAAATATAAAAAACATGAATATTCATATAATATTTTTAAATAAAAATATATCAAATATAAAAATAAAAATATAGTAGTAACTATACTTCTGTTATATATATATACCAAAAAAGTACAAAGAAAAAATACTGTGTATTATATATTATATAGCAGTGCTAGTAAAAAAAAAAAAAAACTTATTGTTGAGCCCTGGAAATGCTGAGATGATTTATTCTGATCTGATGGAAATTTCAAAAAGAAAAAAAAAAACAATAGAGAAAATGTGGTAGAAAAACAAACGTACGACCAAAACCTCGGGACACTGATCAGTAAACCTTGCAATGGTGATCTGCTTCATACTGAGGTTCAATCTATTTGAGCTGTGATTTATAAAAGAGCACAAAAACATCAATAAAAAAATTTATAAAATAAAGAATTGTAACTTGATTCATGCTACATTGACAAAACTCACAAAAATAAACCAAGCAGTGTTTGAAAGTCCAATACTTCTTCAGAAGTTCTATTCTTATGTCAATATCTGCCATGTGTATAGGTTTATGCTTCAAAAGGGCATTTAATGTCATGGTCCACAAATGAAAAAACTGAACCATCTAGATTATTATTAGCCTGCGTTAGTACAATAATAGCATGTCATGTGATAACCAACCAGCTGGAGATTATCAAACTGATTTGATATCTCTGCACAAAGCTCTCTGTAAAACAAGAGGAAGATCATTTAACTTAAAAAAAAAAAAAAGCATTTTAAATTTACAGAATCTATTGCCCTAGACCTGGTCCAGAGCATAGTGACCCTCAAAAAGGACACTTCATATTTCAAATAAATTAAAATGTATTAATTTGAATCTAGAATAAAAGCACAAGCACACTTCTTAAAACTAAACTTTTCAAATACATTGCAATTATCAAATACAATTATCATATGAATTAACTGTAAAGTAAATACTTGAATAATAGATTTTATCGCAATGATCTTGCACATCTGACAAAGACCAAAAGATGACTTGGAGGTTGTTGATTAAATGCATTGTGTCTGCAATCATAAACATGCACTCAAGAGTCAGACCAATGAGAAGACGGGCTGTGTGCGTCTGACCACTCACCTCTCTGTCATTGGGGGAGGCCGGGGCATCTTGGTTTAGGAAAGGGGTCTGAGCGCGCCTCTCTCCTGAGCTCACCTGCTGCACAAAGACATTATACATTAAGACACAACAACCACAATCACCAAATACACTACTGGTCATAAGTATAATTCAGATTTTTTTTGTTGTTGTTTTGGAAAATAGTTGCTTATACTCAGCAAGGCTGCATTTATTTGAACAAAAATAAAGAAGTCATTATGAAATATTATTACTATAAATATTTGTAAATACTGGTTTTTAGATAATATTTTAAGATAATACATGTTACTTTATGCAAAACTGGATAATTATTCTTCATTTTGACACGATCCTTCAGAAATCATTAGAAAATACAGATTTTTGTTAACTAATATTTTTGTAGAAGCCAAGACACACAACAATTTTACATTTTTATTTTTTTTTATGTAAACAAAATATTTACACAATTCCAATTAATTGTTATTATGTAAAGTTTCTGTTCACATAATATGTGTGTCTACTGTGTATATTTATTGTAAATAATTGTGAAATATACTAACATTCTAATATAACTTTCATTTTCTTGAAAGAAAGAGATAAGAAGAAAATGTATTTTAAAAAATTCCAACTATACCAGGTTTTGCTGGGCTTTTTTTAGATTTACCCCCAAACATTTATATTTTTTATATTTCTGTATGTATAGCTCTCCTTAATAACTGATCTCGAATCTCAACTGAAGTAGAAGTTTAACCTGTCGATATGAATGTTTAGGGAAACGTGCTGTGAAGAGCTCTGGGCTCTTATTAACAGGTCAGGCTGGTTTGTGGGTCATTAAGCAGTTGACAAACAAGAAATGATAATGTAAATGTAATATTAAGAAAGTACCTTCTCAGAATACATACAAATTGGTGGTACCAGAATATTACTTAAAATACCATGCATGAATGTAATAATCAGTCAACAACATGGTAAATATCAAAGTAATATTATATACATCTGATTGCTTCTTGGTACTGTTTTGTTGTTTGTATAAATAATGAGCTCCTTTATTAATATTTTAGAACTAACATTGTATTTTAAATGTTTAATACAGTAATAAGAGTGTTAGGCGTTATAATTCTAATAGGTACATACTTGATGTTGTGTTTTGTTTTGTTAGCATACATGCTACATGAGCAAAGTGCACTGACCTGATCCTGCGCGCTGCTCCGCTGAGGCGACTGCTCGTCTATCACCTTCTGCTTCAGTTTCTTAAACATCACTCCATGCGATTATTGTCACGTCAGGAAAGATTTTACCGTCCTATTACAAGTGTAAGAAACTTAATGTATGTGTAGATGAGAGCAGTGCGCAGATGCAGCTGACGTGGAGGAAAAGTGAACACTACGGCTCCTCGAAAGGCTCAGAAAGGAAGGACGACTAGGAATAGTCTAATCGCATATTTCATACTGAGACAGTGTGACATGTTATAATAACATTTACAACACTTTCATAAATAACATGTTTGCTAAATTGATGAAGCAGGGTATTTATGGTAGATCTATGGTAGATAACACAAGAGTTTGTTAATGATACTAGATTTTTAAAGGGTTCTTATGATCACAATGTGAAGAAAAACAGTTATTTACTGCAGACGTGGTGATCCTGGACCACAAAACCAGTAAAAAGGATCAATTTTATATAATTTATCTAAAGCTAAATAACTTATGGTTTGTTAATATTTTACTAAGATATATGACTGAGATACAAAACTACTAGTGAAAAAATAAAAATCTTAAATATTTAGAGAATTGCCTTTATCCAAATGACATTCTTAACAATGCATATTGCTACTTAAAAATTAGGGTTTTGATATTTATGGTATAGGAAATTTACAAAATATAACAATGGAACATTATTTAACTTATTATCCTAATGATTTTTGGCATAAAATAAAAATCTATCATTCTGATCAATACAATTTATTTTTGGCTATTGCTAAAAATCTACATGTTCATCTTATGACACACACACACACACACACACACACGTTTGTTGTCAAATGATTAATTACATTCAAAATAAAAGTTTTTGTTTACATAATATATGTGTGTGTGTGCTGTGTAAATTTATTATGTATAAATACACATGCATACAGTATTTTGAAAATTTTTAAATGTATATATTTATATATACATATATATGTGTGTGTAAGATATAAAATAGATTTAATAAATAAACAGAACATCTTTTCTTAAATATATGCATGGATGTGTTTTTTATTTACTATATAAATACACATACATAAATACAGTATACACACATATTATGTAAAGAAAAACTTTTATTTTGGGGTGTGATTAATAGTTTGACAGCATTATATGATACAATAAAATCAAAATAATCATAAATAATTTAAAAGGCAGATAATTTGTATTTTATGAAAGACATTATGTTGATTAAGCATACATAATCTGAAGCTTCAATGTTGACTACAAGCTTCTAGACTATTTAAACTTTTTTTTTCTTCTCCACAACAGACGTTATTCAACTACATTTCAACACTCAAAGTTGGTTGTGCTTGTTAGGGTTTATATTACTTATTAATCATAATGATGAACGGATGAAATTTCAACAAATTAACAAGAAATAAAAAACCATGTGGAAAAACAGTCAATTAACTAATGTGCTTATCACCCTCTTGGCAAAATGAAAGTTTATTTCGTATTTTATTTGCGTGAATGATCCTAAATGATAAATTGTTTGTATTTTTGTAATGTAAACCCAACTGACTAAAAAACGACTGAAACTGGCTTAATAATTACACACTTTTTATGCTCATAAATAACATTTAAAATGTCTTATATTTCAGTGTTTACATTAGAAATAAGAGTTTTCTCATTCTTATACAACCACATTCAGCAGGAGACTGTGTGTCATAAGAGAATTTGAAGCTTTGCCTATTTGAACTGAACAAAGCACCAGGTTTCTCCAGAGGGACTATCACTGCAGAAACTTCACAGTAATTCACTTCAGATAACAAGTACCCACCTAATGAGCCATACATATTTGATTACTGTGAGCTGTATAATTAAAAACAGCACATTATACACGGATGAGAGGTCTAGGTAATGTGTATTTAGTGTTACTTGTGCTTTTACATATTAGGTTTGCTCTCCGTTGAATCTAACTGCTGTCTAGAAGAAACAACTGAGATATGAAAAGGAGCTCAACTGTTCCTTTTCTTTCTATTAGATTTAATGTTGCACATACTCTTGAGAAGCTCTAGAGGGCGCTCACTATAACTGTATTAAAGCTGTAATAAACGACTAACCACTATGAAATATTATAAGGTAGAGTTTTTAAGCTTCTAGTGCAATATTCAATGCACCATGTTTATTATTTATGATATTCATATCAAAATGAGAAATTGAATGTCCTGTATAGACTCATGTATTTATCCTGCTCACTGTACATATACAGTTTTTATACTGATATTTGCATTATTGTGATTATTTATCAGTGATGTTTTTCTTTGTAATTCTGTAAAGAACGGAAGATTCTTTTAACATTTTTTATTTTATTTTTATGAGCCAGTAAAACCATCGATTCTGAACTTCAACTTTAACTAGACTTAAAATATAAAAATCATAAACTTCTTTTCAGCCAAGACAAATTTAAAACATTTTATTGAGCTTATCTAAGGTAAACTAAATTAACTAAATGAAAAACTGAAATAAATATGATATCAATACAGTATATATAGAAATAGCCTATAATTGCTGCAATAGAATTTCTAAAGTAAAATGAAAATGAAAACAAAAACTATAAAAATGAAAAACTAATTTAAAATATTACTAAAATGTCTAACAGTTTCTTAATGATGGTTGCTGTCAGGGTTATTAAAACATAAAAAAAAAAAAACCCTGTAACTTAAAATAAACTAAAATCAAATACGAAAAAAAAGTCAACTTATTTCATTCCAGCCACTGCAACATTCCTCGTTTAAATTTAGCTTAATACTGTAAAATAATTAAAAGTAAAACTTAAATAAAATTGCAAAAAAAAAAATATTACACAAAAAAATAATAAAATGAAAATAAATAAATAAATGAAAAATATTGATAGCACTAACACTGCTTATAGCTCTATTACATTACAACAGGCCCAGTAAGACTTGCAGCAAACACACAGGTCAGTATCATTGCTGTGAGTTGTGATAACCTCTGATTTGCATGAGTTTGATTACTCATAGTAATGCAGATAATGGCTCAGCGTTGCGAGCGATCAATGATCAGCAGCAGGTTTCTGTCAGGCTGCAAGTCTGTGTCCATCCTTCATCCTGCTAATGTCACCACTGGCTGCATACAGAAAACCATCCATCAATGTCTGAATGCTGCATGTTCAGAATGCTGGATCCAGAAAATCGAGGACCAGTACAGACTTATATTTCATATCCTGCACCATAATACGCTTACAGTCAATCTCTATGTATCAGATGTAATGATATAACAGAGATAACAGATTAGTTTTTACAGCATGTTATCATTTCAGTGCAGTTTTGTTGCATGTAACAATGCTACATTTGTTCATAAATACATCATATTCTGAATAAAAGCTGAAAGGTGTTTGAAGACAATCTCAGCTATGAGAACCCACTTATCTGTATAGTTATGATTTCAAACCTACCTAAAAGGAACTTAACTTTTACCAAAGCTCTACAGATGCAGTTTTGTCTTTTATGGCACAGATCAAATTTAAAGCGTGAAAAATGGGACTGAAACACGTCAGGAAGCCAGCTTCAAACTCAGCACACTGTACTGTATGTCATGTGTATGTTCATTACCAGCTGCACATCAACATGTCAGCTTCACTTAGGCTTCTCTCTGTCCTTCTCTTTGACCTCTTCACATTCAAAGAATGAAATCACAATGCCAAATCACATCAGTCTTCATGTAACCACAGGGCATCTGTGCATCTTTACTGCAGCACACATGTACATGTGATTTCTGTCAGTTATGTCCTGTTCATCAAATCATATTCCTGCATATTAGTGTCATAAACCTGTTAAATTCTGCATAAACACAAAGGTAAGAAAGCATTATTTAAATACATTACATCCAGGCAGGTGTAGTAAGATTGCATTCATTATCGTCAATAAATTTGTTATATATATAAACAATAGTGTTATACATATTTTATTGTTATATGCTAGTTTGGGATCAGTACGATTTTTTATTTTTTTTAAATAAGTTTTTTTATGCTCATCAAGGCTGCATTTATTTGATAAAAAAAATACAAAAAATTACAAAACTTTAAAATAACAGGCTTCCATTTTAATATACTTTAAAACATAATTAATTTCTGTGATGCAAAGTTGAATTTCCATCAGCCTTTATTGATCAGTCTTTTTCAGGATTCTTTGATAAATAAAAAATAAGAGCATATATTTAAAATATAAATCTTTATTGCTCATCAATTTGACACATCCTTGCCAAATGAGAGTTTTAATTTATTAAAAAAAAAAGGAATAAAAATGTACAGTCTAGCTAGCCAAAACGCATTTGTGCAAACTGTAAATAAACCACAGTGATATGATATGTAATTTAAGCAGTAGGCCTAATTCCAGCAGCATCAGCAGGTTTAATGCTCACAACAGACGGCAGTGTGAACATTAGTGTACTTCTCTTGACATTCTTACCACACCATCAATCCCACAATCCCCAGCGTGAGCCTCCCATAGAGAATGAATGGGAAGCGTCTGCTCATCTCCGCTCCAGTGGACGCGCGTGGTTAGCCTGTTCCTTATCTGGAAGCAAAAATCCCTTCATTTCTTCCTCCCCTTTAAAAAAAAGATCCCTCGTGTGTACTCAAGGAAACGGCCTTTAACATTATTCATTGTTTTCATCATCCATGAAATATTCATCCAATACGAGTGTCAGTCGGAGCGGGGGGAAATCTGGAGCCTGGTTATTCTGAGGTGAATTGATCGGCTCGCTGTCAAGAGGATGTTCACTGCATGTGGAGAGCCCAGAATCGCGCAGACAATCTTTTGTTACTTACCATAAGATTCTAGCATCATCATTCAAGCATCATGTAGTTTATAATATGCTGCTTTTTATTTATTTAAAAATGTAGTTTACATGCTGCCAGTTTTTAGTTTTATTTTTTTTTTTTATTTATGATACAGGCCTACAGCAGTTTATTGATTTGAAATTAAATTTATGATATGCTACAGTTTATTACTTAAAACGGAAGTTACTGGATATTTCCATGTAAATTGCCATATGTTAAAGGCAATGAGCTATCTTTTTTTTTAATCATTTGTGAAGTCTCACTCCAACTCGTCACATTTTGACGCTTTGTTGTTTTTTGCCATACGAAGTCTTATGTGAAGAAGAGAGTAAAACACAAGGTTTTAATCACAAAAAAAATGATCCCGCTCCGTTCACACGCTGCCATCTCATTCAGAAACATACTTGCGTCCGGTAGCATGACGCAATTGATCAGGAGACATGCAAAAGCCAATGACATTTCACAACCATCGTTGACGTAAAGATTCTTGAAGTGGCATTTTTTGAAATCACTCACAGACAGGAAATACATGGAAGACTGAGACAGTATAACCGCATCTATTCCTCTCACAAATCAATCCTTTTGCATCAGAAGACTTGGAATATTAATATCTTTCAAATAAATGATGACAGTGCTTGTGTCTGCCTGCTATATCTTTTAGGGGCAGGGTTTGGGTTACGTGCTCATAAATGTGTAAATAATATATAAATAAAACAGTTTTGACTGTTTACATTGAAAAATCAATCCCTACATATATACAATAATGCCAATGTTTTTACCCAATATTTCTGTCACGCCCCTGTCTGTGTTCTATGTCACTAGGTCTATTGCTGCGTCCGAAATAGCATACTGCTTAAGTAGGTACTACATTTAAAACTGAACCTACTGCTCGACCGTTAAAACAGTAGGTACTATATAGTATGAATGTGGGTAGTATGAATGGAACTCGGACATACTACATCCGC
>JAUMHP010000063.1:20335464-20347182 GCA_032361065.1 Enteromius trimaculatus
AAAACAGGCTATCAAAATAAACCACGTGCCATATATAGGCTAATAAGGCTGTATCAATGCACATTTCCCTCCAGTCCAGTGTAAACTAAAAGGTCTATATGTATACTGTATATTCTGTTTTAAATAATAATAATAATAAACTTGAAAGCAATGCTTAATATTAACCTGAAGTTCCTGTTACTGTATTAAAACTAAGATAAAGGATTCAGATCTTTAGTGGTTTAAAGTGATATGATGAATTGGAGCTATACTGTTATTCCACAATACTGTTCTTCCACATTTGAGAAACATAAATCACAATAACTTTTGATTTTTAATTCTGACACTAAATTTTTTTTTATCTCCTTAGAATTGAGAAGCTTTTGTTGTCTATCTTCAAGTAAAATAAAAATATATAATATAATATTCACAATCCAAATGAAAAAAAATCTTATTACTCAAAGCAGCTATGAAAAACAAACAAACAAAAAACCCAGATGAGTGAGGTTGACTGCTTATATGAAAACAGTGTGATTTTCTCTATGCTGGGATCAGGTACTATTCTTTCAAATGAACAGATGTTTTCTATTTCCATGACTTTTTCAGGCACAGAAATCAGATTTAAAGTGTCAGGTTATGATCATGGAGACCCTGCATGTGTGAAATGCTTGTAGGTCAGTATCAGAGATGTTTGAATGACAGGTTCTCTCAATGTCGACTTCATACCTCCCTCTGAAGTTTTCTTTTCTCTGCTTTCAGTTCATCTTCTATCTTTTCTGCATTATCTGCTGCAGCTTTATATCTGGACACCTGTCCTTCAAGTCTGTTTATGATTCCTGTTTCCTGATCTAAAAGATCATAGATGTCTTACTTTAATTCATTAATGCCACTAACACATTTTACTTTTGCTTCATCATACCTGGGACAAAAGTTCATCTTTTCCCTCCACAAGCTTTTCGTAGTCTTACATCTGCAGTATGAGCACAGAGAACAAGTGTTATTTATTATTTAAAGTGCCTCTATTATGGGTTATGAAAGTTTTGGGAATCCCCAACAACAGGTGAAAGGTCAAAAATCTGTTTCATTGTCTATAATATGCATATTTATTTTTACTTCAATGATTTAGAGTCGACTCTTTCTTTTGAGAGACAATAACTTTATACACGGTGTACTTTCAGATTTAAAACTTTGCAGGAAGTTTTCATTCACTTAGAGCTGTGTTACTGTGTTACTGTGTTACGTGGCTGACGTCTACGTTGGGCGTATCCTCGGGTATGATGACCAGCCCGTGTTTCTGCCAGAGCAGGGAAGTCACAATATATTATAAAGTGTTTTTATTATTGGACACTGGCCACATCTCTTCTGGACACACCAAGTTTGAAAAAAAAAATCTTATAGAAAAAAATCACAACAATAACAGTTGAGTTTCCTTCTAAGAAAACATAACTGCATGCCTCCTTTATAGAGGCAGCCATCCCATAATGGGCTGTGACGATGAGGAAAAAAGATACAAGATAGCAAATAATAGACGAATATAGTCAATAATAAATCAGCTCTTAAAGAATAGCTCAAATTAGTTAAAACACTCAAAGTTGGCATTCTTTACACGGCCAGTTCAGAGAAAACAAACGTAGGCAGTGAGCCAAAAACTTTCCATTGAAACAATCTGTTTATTGTTGATATACAGTTCTGATCTCAAGCTTTCATCTCATGCAGGAGCTCTTAAAGGACAAACCTCTCCCATTTGGCTTTTCTCCTTGAGGTCAGCCTATACAGATCTATATTGTAAGAAAAAATGATGAGGATGTAGAAGATCCTGATGAAGATGTTTATTACAGCATAGCAGGTTCAGCGGAGTGAGAATGAACCCAGAACATCCTTTGTTCAAACCTTTTATACCATTTAAAGTTTACTACCCCTAATGTAAATGAAGTTGCTCCTTTCGTACTAGCTGTGAAATGTATGTTAATCATGTTCTAACACCTCTTTGTCTGAGATGGTTCTCAGTGTCCCACACCCACTTCCATTCTACAATCGGTGACCATTTGCTCAAATGGTCTTCAGTCAACATAACTATTGACTTATCTTTCCTCTATAATAATTAAGCCTTCTTGGTAGATGAGCATGATTAAACACATATGTGGAGTGGAATCTTGGTCGAGGCAAACTATAGATTCTTACAATATATATATATACAGTGGGTACGGAAGGTTATTCAGACCCCCTAAAATTTTTCGCTGTTAGTTATATTGCAGCCATTCACTAAAATAATTAATTTTCTTCTTTTTTTCCCTCATTAATGTACACACAGCACCCCACATTGACAGAAAAAAAACAGAATTGTTGACATTTTTGCAGATTTATTAAAAAATAAAAACTGAAATATCACATGGCCCTAAGTATTCAGACCCTTTGCTGGGACACATATATTTATTTATTACATTTTATTGTATTATATTATATTATATTATTGTTACAGAGACACCTGAGCCCACGCCAGGCTCCACCCTCACTCCCTCACAAAGATCCCAGTCACCTGAGTTTTTGACCTGAGTCCCAAAAGTGAAGCAACATCATGCTGTGGAGGTGTTTTTCTGCCTGAACAGGATACCAAACAACCTGAAATGCTCTACAAAATGGTCGTTAGGGAAGACACTTTAGAAAATGTTTGAGTTTGCAATCTTTTTTCCAAATACAGATCAAACATGAGAAATGTTTATATAATATTTTGGATCGTTAAAATATTAACACTGAAGCTAAGAACTAATATCAGATAAATAAAATGAAGTAACCAAATAAAAAAAGGTGTTTAATGAGTATAAATGTAATTAATTGTTGGGTGACCTAAAATTCTAATAATCGGAATAAAGTGTGAATTTACACAGCATTTGCTTGTTTTATGAAAATTAAATTGTCTAATCAGCTTCATAGTTTATTTGTCTGTGTTGAGCTATAAATATATATATATAAATATTGTAAAAAAAGTTACATACAGTAACATAGAAAACAAAACACCTGTAAAATAAAATCTAATAATAAAAGACACTTAATAATTTAATTTAATTTTAATTTAATTTACCTTTATTACTGAAAAGGTATGGAAAAGAAAGTTTTTAAGGAATGAACAGAAAAACATGAAGAATGTGACTTGAGGAAAGCATTGCACTGTTTGCATAACATACAAATATTGAGGAAATAAGGTAGGTGCAACGAATCACTTTATTCAATACAGTCATAGCGGGACGCGGCATCATGTTGTGCATCACAATGCACTGTGGGGCTTAGAGGAGAAACAAAAATGTACAGTGTGTGGAAAATTATTTTTTTTGTACCCTAAACTTCATAAACATATTGCATTACACCAAATACACAAAATAATGTTCTTTTTAGCAACATCATATGACCCCTTTGAATTTGAATCAACTAGTGTTATATGATAATGTTATTTAAGCACTACTTGTTTTATAATTGCTGTCAATATATTTTCAGCGGTCAAAGTCTTTTGGTTGTAATATGGGCCAGTTGCATGGCAACACTATAGCAACACCATAAATAAACTCCTCTGCATCTCAACAAGTCCCTCTGAAAGATGCATGATGGGTCAGGCGTTGACCACCGTGCGTTTGAATCACAGGCTGGATATACTGTTGCCTCAATTCACCCCGTCCTTCACACACACACTCACCAGCCATTACCATAATAAAAAGCCTTTTAGAGCTGACCTATGGCAGGCTCTCATGCATAATAAGGTGTTCAGGAAGAACAGAGCGGGTGAGATTTTCATACGCAAGAAGATATTTGCATCACAGGAATAAAAACAAGCACACACTCTTGCCAAAGCTATTGTTATCAAAACCTTTCACAGCACAGCTCTTCAGCGCTTGCATTACATCGGAAGACTTATCTAGATTACTCACTGCTGTACATGTGGAATAGATATATATGTCTGCTTTAATTTATTATTTTAATTTCTTTTACACTGGTTTCACACAGTCTGTGTTCTTGATGATGCATGAAAACAATTATTGTGGTCATTTAGAAAAGGGCAACTTTGAACCTATCATAATAAAACGTCTCAGGGTTATGCATATAACCCCTGTTCCTTGAAGGAACGAGACACTGCATCGAAACGCTTTGGAGACCACGCTCTGAATCTGCTGTGAAATCCGTCTAGATTAAAGTCAGGTGCGGCACCCTCAGGTGACACCACTGACTGGGTGCTTAAGAACACCTGTGGTGAATCAGACTGCAGCCTCATGAATGAAGCAAGCGGAGGTAGGGATGCTCTTTCCTTCAAGGAACAGGGATTATATGCATAACCCTGAGACATTCCTTTTCAGGAACTCAATACTGCGTCGAACCGCTTTGGGAATGCAATACCCACGCCTCCAGAACCACAAGTCCCTGCCTAGGCATAAGGACGGCCGAGCCTGGGGTAGATGGGTGATCTAGCCCGTAAAATCTAGCAAAGGTCAAGGGAGAAGACCAACCCGCTGCGTTGCAAATTTCTAGAATCGGAACACCCGCTAGAAAGACTTTAGAAGCCACCACACCTCTAGTTGAGTGCGCTCTGACTCCCATCGGCGAGGGGAGACCAGAGGATAGATAAGCCAAAGAGATAGCATCCACGATCCACCTACTCAGGGGCTGCTTAGAAGCAGGGAGACCCCTCCTAGGAGGGCCGAAGCAGACAAACAACTGGTCCAAATTCCTCCAAGATGCAGTTCTACGAACATAAGCATCCACTGGACACAAACAATGCAGTCCAATGCAGGACAAAGCCTGCAACTCGACAGGTCTATGTGGTGCTGTAGGCACCTTGGGAATATACCCTGCTCGCGAGAATAGAAAGACTTTAGCCAGACCAGGCGCGAAGTCTATACAAGAAGGGGCTACTGAGAGAGCCTGCAAGTCCTCTACTCTCCTTAGAGGTGTGAGTGCCACCAAGACCGCGGACTTGATGGCAAGGATGCGGTCCGAGACCTGCTCCAGAGGCTCAAAAGAAGTTGAGCGGAGAGACTCAAGTAGCACCGCCAGATCCCAGGTTGGAACTCGGGGTCGAGTCACCGGCCTCAGGCGTCAGCTTTGCGTGCATCGTGATCGAGTCCCATAATACGCCCAAATAAATGACCCTTTGCCTCGGCAGGAGTACGCTTTTTGCGGTGTTCAGTCGCAATCCCAAGCACCTCATGTGGGCGAGGACGACATCTCGATGTCTGATAGCCTCGCTCTGAGAATGTGCTAGTATTAGCCAGTTGTCTATGTAGTTGAGGATGCGTATACCCTGAAGCCGCAACAGAGCTAGGGCCGCGTCTATCACCTTTGTAAAAAGCAAACCTGAGGAACTTCCTGTGTGCAGGATGGATAGAAACATTAAAGTAAGCATCCTTCATGTCTATTGTGACAAACCAGTCCCAGGACCTGATTTGACTCACAACCTGCTTCACCGTAAGCATCCTTAACTTCAGCTGTCTGACTGAGCGGTTCAGATGTCTGAGATACAGAATGGGCCTCAGCCCTCCATCCTTTTTTGGCACAACAAAGTATGGGCTGTAGAACCCCTCGATGGCTCTTTTCCTTAGAAGAGATGCTATTTCCTGCCGTAATACAAGGGCTTGTTCGGGGCCCACCGTAGTGGGTATCACGCCGCTGTAATGCGGTGGTCGTTGCTTGAATTGAATGCGGTAGCCATTTAATATAATGCTGAGAACCCACATTGAAGTGTTCGGTAGGCACATCCAGGTCGTAAGATGATTTACTAAGGGAACCAGTATCTTCGGGACTGGTATCCAGGTGACAGCGCAACGACTCCCACCCCTGTTCCGGCTCGCCGGTAAGATGCGGGTCTAGTCGCTGAGACAACCCCCTCAGGGGAAGTGCACATCCCAGCCTGTCCGGGACGCATGCCAGAGCAGGCTTAAGAGAGCAAAAGGAAAGGTGGGGAGGAGCTGTAGGTGCGTCTCGTTGCAGCACCTCCTGGTGGCCTACAGATGAATGTCCTTCCTGTCCCAGATCAGGACTTCTTTTTGTTCTGGGACTTCTTAGCCGTCAAAAATTCCCTCAGGTCTTTCTTAGGCTTTGCTGACATCGCAGGGCTGGTGTAGCTTCTGTCTCTTGCATCCCGGTCTCGCGGGGGCGCTCGAGAGGCCACGCTCTGTTTCTGACTCCCTCTGTATGCTGAAGAGGAAGTCTGATAGGGCCGCCGTCTGCTCCCCTTCGCACCCTGCGCTGGAGAACGGCGAGGGAGAAATGCATGCAACGCAGTTGACTGCTTCTTTGCCTCTTGATGTCTCTCCACCACCACATCAACCATGCCGCCGAATAGCCCAGAAGGTGAGAGAGGGGCATCCATTAAACACACTCTGTCCTGGGCTTTAACCTCAGTTAACGTGAGCCACAAGTGTCTTTCCGCCGCTACCAAAGCAGACATAGAGCGCCCCAGGGCTCTAGCGGTCTCTTCAGTAGCCCTAAGTGAGAGATCGGCTGTCTTCCCCAGCTCCAAAATGTCTTCTGCTCGATCAGGGGCATTCTTTTATAGCCTTTTTCTGCAAAGCCAGTCACATTACTGTAGTAATCGGAAGCCGGCACGTAGGTTCATGCAGAGAAGGGTCTAGCCTAAGACCTACACACCTCGGTGTGAAGGTCCGGGAAAAAAGGCAAACTGCGGCGGGAAGGTGGTGGCCGTGGCTGCAGAAACCGTTCGTCTAGTCTGCTTGCTGGGGGCTCAGCTCACTGTGCCTCAGGCCAATCCAAGCTGAGCCTCTCCACAGCGCGAGTTACAACTTCTATTAGTTCATCATAGCGCGGTGACTGGAGTGGTGGTTGATTATCCACACTGATCTCCTCGGAGGACAATGAATGTTGTGCAGACTGGCTTTCTGCCCGAGAAGAAGTAGCCGCTCGCGGCGCTTCTTGCTCTGGGTTACTGGTGTCTCTGATGGGCTGAAATGGAGATAGAGGATCACTCGTCTCCAATACTTCCAACAGATCCACTTGCGAACCCCATGACTGCAAGCGCCGGTTCGCCTCGGCGACAGTGGGACCTGAGCCATGGGGAGCACTCACACAAAACCCCCTCCGCAAAGAGGGCTCTACGAGACCAGAGAGTAGCCAGAGAAAACTGCATGCACGCCACACAGTCTCCGCTCTCGAGCGCAGCTGCTGCGTGTTCCTCTCCGAGGCAAACCACACACAGAGAATGTGTGTCCCGTGGCGTGAGAAAACGTCCACAGGGCGCAGCACATTTCTTAAATGTTTGACTCATTTCGAACTTCTCCTTTTCTTTCTTAGTAGCAAGTTTTTCTTTCTTTCTTGAGATCGCTGCGACAGACTCACAGAGAGCGCGCTGAATGAATGAAGGCTGCAGTCTGATTCACCACAGGTGTTCTTAAGCACCCAGTCAGTGGCGTCACCTGAGGGTGATTTCACAGCAGATTCAGAGTGTGGTCTCGCCGAAGGCATTCCCAAAGCGTTTCGACGCAGTGTTGAGTTACTGAAAAGGAACTGGTCTTGCGTTGCTTTCAAAATAATAAAAAAAACTTTATTCAACTTGATCAAATCACAAATAACTAGGAAAATCATGGAAATAAACTGTTCAAAAGGAGTGGAAGTACCGAGAGAAGTAGATGAAAACACTGTATTCTGCAGAATAGAAAGTTACATAAAATTATTAGACAGTGTTTTATATTTATAAAAAGAATATAAAAAATTAATTTCACTTGTCTGTAATTGTCACGCCTCCAGGCGTGCCTGGTCCGTGTTTTGTTCGTTACATCCTCTGGTGTGTCAGTTTTGTGTTACTATGTCATTTGTCTATGTGCCTTTTGTTATTGTCTACATTTTGGTTCCTCATGTGTGCCTGCCTCTTGGAGCCCCGCCCCGACCCGAGCGTATTGGTTCCCAGCTGTGTCTGTCCAGGTGTTGTGAAGTAGTCTGTGTATAAAGTCTCCCCTGTCCGTCGTTAAAATGTTATGAGTGTTGTACTGCGTTCGGGATTGCCTTGTTTAGCTCCATGTGTATGAATAAATGTTAAATGCTCTTTATTAAGAATTCCTGCCTCTTTGAAAATCTGTGTCGCTCGCTGAAGAGCGATCGCCGGCAGCCGATTCATGACAGTAATAGTGAAGATTACTAATGTGTTCATTTTTATATTTATTTAGATTCTATTAAAATGATATACATACAGAATAGATAATTTCGTAATTGTAATTATAATGATCAGATTATAAGAATATAATTTCTTAATCGTTACTTATTGATGGCATGAGCTTTATAATTCAGTTAAATCATTCTATTTAATACATTTAAAATACTAATTTAATTACTTAATTTAATGCTTAATTTATTTATTTTAACTGGTTCATAATGGTTCAAATTTTGAACTTTATATTTAATTTTTATTTACTAAACAGATTCTCTATAAATTAGCCAAAAAAGATAATGACATTAAACTGAATTTGTCTGATTATTAGAATGTGAAAACAATGAATTAATTTCATTTGTTTCTAACGGTGTTTACAACATTTATAATAATTTATTATTCATTAAACAATACAAAAACACAACAGGCTAAAATACACTAAATTCACTAAATTCAAATAATTTTATTAGGCTGCTTTCTAATGTATATTTAATATAAATATGTCTATAATTATATGTCTATAATTGAGACTATAATTTATAATAATATAGAATTTAGTGTTTTCTTTTGTTAAACATTTATTAATTCTTTAGCAGCTTTAGAAGTCACAGAACTCAATTCCACTATGCTTTTTCGATGTTAGACCTAAGAGCCATGCAGCATGTCTTCTCATTAAAGCATTAACACACACCGATCAATACCTTTCACCACACACCGGTGTTAACTTGACTCAGCAGAGCAATGAGACAGAAACTAGACACTTCAGATGTGCTCAAATAACATACAGTACATGAGCGAAAAACGTCCATCTGCTTTTGATTAAACACGACAGATCAGCTACAACAACAGATGATGGAGAATCTTAAGATCTTCTGGAATGTATGAAGGTTTTTTTCACAAACTGAAAAGCTTTTGATTCTGATATGCAATTAAACAGTCAATCGACCTCAATATATCTACTGTAAGGGGTGTTTAAATGAGAAGTTAAAATACTTTCTCCATTATTTAAAATAATGATTAATAATTGTGAAAACTGTAACTGTGGCACTTTCAAGCATTTATCTGTTCGATCAAAAGGGACAGTTCAAATGAACAAGACAGTTTCCATTATTTTTGCAATTTCTTTGGTTCCTCTAAAAGAACTGACACATTTGAGCCTGAAGCAGCAGCATTAACGTTTCAATTTTTTTGTTGTTTATGGTGAATCTATACTTCATATTTTGTGTACTTGCATTAATATTAAAGGAATAGTTTACCTAAAAACAAACATTTGCTGAAAATGTTCTCACCCTCAAGCCATCCAATATGTAGACGACTCGGTTTTCTACATGGAAAAAAGATTTGGAGCAATGTACCTCAGTGTCTCAGTAATGGATTCTCTGCAGTGAATGGGTGCCGTCAGAATGACAGTCTAAACAGCTGATAAAAACATTACAATAATCTACCCCACTCCAGTCTATCAGTTTGAAGTTAGAAACAACTTTATGGACCATGAACATGCAGCTTTTCGCTTTACAAGACATTAACTGATGGACTGGAGGGATGTTGATTATTGTAATGTTTTTATCAGCTGTTTGGACTCTCATTCTGACGGCACCCATTCACTGAGGATCCACTACTGAGCAAATGAAGGGCTACATTTCTATAAATCTGATGAAGCAAACTCATCCACATCGCGGACAGCTTGGGGGTATGTAAATATATTCAGCAGATTTAAATTTTGGGTGAACTGCTCCTTTAAAATAATGAGGTAGATAAATGAGAAAACACAAGAGCACAACACTGAGACACAAACACCACACTAATGAAGGAGTCTAACTTGTAAGTAATGAACAAACACATCCATCACCACATACAGACTGAAATGTTTGGCTTGATTAATGAGAACACAGCGATCCAAGATTATGTTTTAATTCCTGATATCACAGCAAGCTCTAAACAAGATATTCTTTTGAAAATGCAGACGTTGCAAAACTAGATAATTCAGCTTATGTAGATGCTAAAGTGTTTGTTCAGTGACTGCCAAGTTGTTTTTGTATTGCAAGCTGGATAATTACTAGTCAAAAGAGCTCAACCCTAAATCTCAACCATATGCTAGACAAGATAATGAAGATAATGAATTTTCAACCAACAGAAATCATCATTCTCCTTCAGTCAATTGATTACATTATGAACTGCTAGCTTTTTCTGACGTTTTTAAAAATGTTACGTTTAAATATGCAAATGAGGAAGTATCCAATTAAATATGCATTGATTTGCATACATTTCCAGAAGATAAATCTGAACACTGAATCACTAAATCTTTTTTCTTTATGGGCAGAGTGAACAGAGGAGAATAAATGTCTTTAGCAATTTTTGCTTTTAGAAATCATGTTTTATAATATCAGGCAAAAGTTATTTAAACAAAAGTTATTTAAATAAACACCTTTATAATATACAGTGAGGTCAATAAGTATTTGATCACTCTGTGATTTTGCAAGTTCTCTTACTTAGAAAGTAGAGGTCTACAATTTTCATCATACTGTAGGTGCATTTCCACTGTAAGAGACAGAATCTAAAAAGAAAAATCCAGAAATCACATTGTATGATTTTTTAACAATTTATTTGAGAATTACTGTGTCAAGTAAGTATTTGATCACTTGATTCAAAAAAATAAATAAATAAAAAATTGGTACAGAAGCCTTTGTTAACAATTAGAGTTCAAACGGTTCCCACACAGAAATATCCTATATAAACACATATGTTTTAATATAGGTTTTGATATGTTTTTAATATATGTGACATATTCACACATTCATAGTTTTCCTATATTATATGTACATATATGCACATATATGCGTACATACATACGTGCATACATGTACCTATATATATGTGTGTGTATATATGCACCTATATGTTCACCTATATATTAGTAAAATTATTAAAATATATAAAAATTATTTTTAACCCATCCAAGTGCACACACACAGCAGTGCTCAAGGGTCTCACCTCAGTCATGGTATTGAAGGTGGAGAGAGAGCTGGTTATTCATTCCCACCACCTACAATCCCTGCTGGACCTGGGACTAGAACCCCCAACCTTTGGATTACAAGTACAACCCCCTGTCCATTAGGCCACAATGCAATACAGGAGACATATGCATATGCATGTATGAACCTCAATGCATATAGGTTTCATATTCGCGCATATATTCTCATAGGTTCTTTCCATGTGGGTTCCTGTAGTTGTTCAGCAGGTCTGCACACAATGCAGGTGGGATTTAGGCCCACTCCTCCATATAAATCTTCTCTAGATCTGTCAGGTTTCTGGGAGTTACACTGCGTTTCAGCTCCCTCCAAAGATTTTCAATTGGATTTAGTTCTGGAGACTGACAAGGCCACTCCAGAACCTTGATATGCCTGTGTGCTTTGGGTCATTGTCATGTAGGAAGACCCAGCCACGAACCATCTTTAATGCTCTGACTGAGGGAAGGAGATTTTTGCCCAATATGTCACAATACATGGCCTGTTCATCCTATCTTTAATACAGTGCAGTCGTCCTGTCCCCTGTGCAGAAAAACACCCCCAGAGCATGATGCTTCCAGCCCCGTGCTTCAC
>JAUMHP010000063.1:20359507-20371516 GCA_032361065.1 Enteromius trimaculatus
TTTTTGGAAAGTAATGTTGATCCTGGATCAACAAAAGATGTTGATCCAGGATCACATTCTACTTGGTGAAATCACGGGAGGTAGGCAGCGGTGGTCTACCAAGCACAGAAGGAGAAGCCACTCCACAGCCAGCTGTACAGGGCAGGACGAGATGAGACTGGAGACAAACACACAACTATGACAGGGAGGAAACTAAACCACTTGGATTAGAGACAAGCTAGAAATAACAGACATTGACACAACATTAAAGTTTACAACAATGAACTGCAGGGTCATGACAAAAGTCATTTTTGTGACCATAGTGAGTTTTTCTTTCATTGACCAAAGGGTACCAACAATTTTGGTACAACAAGGCGCACTAATCACAATCATGGTGAGACTCATTAAACTGAAATATGCAACAAACATTTTTTAAAACATTAGACGTAACATACAACCCTAAAACACATAACTGATAAGAAAAAAAAACAAGGAGAAACATAGCTATTTACAAGAACAAAATTTTAAATGAAATGCAGGGAATTCTAAGAAATGTCACTTTACATTTTTCCCTGTACATTTTAACCTGATGTAAGCAGCTGTTATTATGGTACAGTATGCATCTCTGTTTAATGCAAGCCCACAAAAGACCTATTGACTAGTAGGCCGTGATTATTCTTGTTGTGTAGGACTGATTGTAATTCGCTCAGGGCTAGTCAGTGCGGTTCTGCTTCACAGCTTGTTTCCATGCGCGAGGATCACGGCCTCAGCTAGTGTAGAAAAACAATTTGTTCTGTGGTGACAGAAAAGGCTGGAGTGAAACACTGCTTCAGTTTGAATGAGCATCACTGGCGAGATTCAGTCGAGCAGACATGCGCTAGCGAACACACACAAAACACGCAAACGCTTTCTGACATGCCATCTCACATCTCACTGTTACCTGACATAGACCTTGAGAAAAGTGTACAGTTGCAGTTTTTCGCCATGAGAACTGCTGAATAGGTCACATGAGCTCAGTTACCAAAACTTAGTTGAATATGGGGCGTAACAATACTCAAAGAAGACAGTTCGCTGCATTTTTCCATACAGTGGGTGGAAAATAAACAAACATAAAATAGTTTTTCATCAGTAGTTATCAGTAGTTAAAAGCTGAAGTAGTTTAAAAGACATGAGATATATAGCTGTAACTACTGTACTGTAACTACTGTATGTTGTAACTAAGGGATAATCGCTTTCACTCAATCTGCACTGCTGCTTTATCTGAGGTGCCTCAGCAATCTGTCATGTCACAAAGAGCATAAAAAATAGCATTTATTGCTTGAATTTTCCTCAAACACAAAGCTTATTGTGATTAGCTTTTTGGACGAGTAGTGTGCTACGAATAATGTTTAGTGAAGTCTGTTCACACATCAATTAAAAAAGCGTAGACTAAAACATTGATAATGGAATTGGTTAAAATGAATATATAAAATAATTTAATTTATTTTGTCATGACTTAGGTTGATTTGAGAAAGCCTAGTCTGAAAGTTTAAAGCAGTTGTAAAATTTATATGTTGATTTTCATGTAACTAGCATGTTTTTTTTTGCATGATTAGCAAGTAACTAGCAAGTCAGTGACATGATCAGCAAGTAAGTAGCATGTTGTTAGCACGATTAGCAAGTGACCAGCATGTCGCTAGCATGTCTAACAAGTTATTAGCATGTCACTACCATAATAAGCAAGTTCTTATTTCTAGCATGAAATAAGTCAGTTTGAGTATGAGTATGTTAGCCTGCTAACATGACTAGCAAGTTACTAGCATGTCGTGAGCATGATTAACATGTTACTAGCATGTTTCTAGCATGATTAGTAAGTGACTAGCATGATGGATAGCTAGATACCTAGACCATACCATTGTAGCGTTACACACCAAGTTCATCCCAACAAAAACCTTTTATTTTACGGTTACCTATTAGTTGCTTATTAGCATGCATATTACTAGAATTTTAGCCATTTATTAGTGCTAATTAAGTACATATTAATGCCTTATTCTACATGACGTGTTACCAAGAATAATATAACAATATTTTATTATTTTTCATCAAGCATGTCCCATCAAGGATTGATAATCCTTACAATTTCTACCTACAGATTTACAAATGTAGGTCCCGGTGTGCCTTTTTTGCAAGCCTTGATTGGTCGTTTATGTACAGTACAATGCTTATGCTATTGGTCAAAGTACTTTTCAGTCATTACCGTCAGAAAATATAAAAAAGGAAGCCAAAACCTTGACATTTGACTTACTGTATGGTCACCTATAGGTGAACTATTTGCATAAATCCCTGGCTATTGTAGACAGCTCAGTTGTTAAAAACTGAAAAGCTAAAACAAGTCACAGATTAACTCATGAACAACACATGGCAATATGTGCAATTATTTTTCGGGTGGGAAAAGAAAAAAAAAGACAGAGAGATTCTTAGAATAGATTTTAATTTCTTATATGCGTGACTCATAAGATATTAACCTTTTAAAATAAATATAAAAGTACAATCATCATTATAAATGTGCAACTTGCAACCAGAAATCATTTGCATACAGTAAATCAATGGTACGCCAAGATGCAGGCAACATGGGATAGGCCTAAGTCTGAAATGAAGACTATATAAGGACTGATAACCAGGTAACCAGGTCTAGATTACTGACCAGCTCTTCACACCACACTCACGACTAAAGTAGTGGCCTAACGAGGGCTCATCTTGCTGGGTGAAAGAAAGAGTTGTCTAAGTTTATAATATTTATAACTTTGTTATTTTGTTTTCATTTTTCAATTTCTGTTTTCAATTTTATGTTTAAATGTTAATCCATTAAAAAATAAGCTTAACTTCATATTCGTGTATTGTCTTATTTTCCTACTTGCCAGTATAAAGACCTTTTTCCCCATCCAACAAATTCCCAATAGATAAAATCAAGATTATCTTTTGTGTTTCAATCAGAAATGTCATGCTATAAAAATAAAACGGGCTTTTTCAAGTGAACTTTAACATTCATTATAAATTTCCTCTTTTGAATGACATGAACCTAACTCTGCGGTTACCTTACATGCATGTTTCTGCAAAAACAGAGAGAAATAAAGACAGCAGGAGAGATACTGTAGATTGAGTAGGCGAACACCTATTCTGTTCTTGCATACTGATAAGGAATCTTTCTTAAAATGTAATGATGATGAAAATTCATGTCAACAGTTAAACAGTCTGAGTCACACTCATCACAATTATAAAATCTGATATGCGCGTCAAGCACATCTTTTCAATGAACAGTGCAAAACATCATCTGAACATGCAATCTCTGCGTTTCTGGAGTGAAGACCAGGAATAACTGTAAATGTTGTGGCTTCTCTTTCATAACTGACATAACTACTATTGGACTATTTCTTCTGGTATAAGTAACATTCATATGCTTTAACAGTAAGAGTGGCATGAAATAAATACATTAACAAAAGACATTACAGAATTTTAAGAAATTGTCTCCCATATAACAATGCAGTAAAAACTGGCCATATACATTCTTTATGTCAAGTTTTATTTACCCTTTGTACTGATTTTGAAACGTGAGTTTTTCGCTCTAATGATAAAAACACAAAACAAGTGATTGAATTTTTTTTTTTATTTAAAATGAAAATTTTTATATAAATTTGCATTTAACAAAAATGAGCCGTAATCTAAACCTGGTTTCCTTCTCGCACACTAAAGATCGACAGCCATGTGACAACTGATACTTGGGCTTGTTTGGCTTTATATTGCTGTTAAAAACACAAAGATGAAACATGGATGACTTAATTGAGTCCATTTCAGGGGCTACGAAAAAAGACAGATAATAAATAAATAAATACAATGTGAAATTCCCAGATCTCCCAAGTCCTGGAGAAAACAGAGGACTTCAGTTCAGTTAGATCCATTGTAATCAATGGAGATACATTTTGCAAAATGCAAAAGATTTACTGTACAGAGTAAGTCAGATCTACATTACAGTTACATGGTTGAGGAACAAAAATAAGGCAGTTGATATTGATTCATGCATGCATTTTAAGAGAACAAACTTAGTCTTAAATACACTTATTTTATATATTTCAATGCATCTTCAGGCTTGTGGAAACACGCTCTTTCACAAGCTCATAGCGAGATTTCTTTTTGAGTTGCATTACCGTTGCATTGTTAGCACAGCTCTGCTTTAGATCTCAAACTCTCTCTTGATGTGCATCACTCATGCGCAATGATATGTTCATGATGTAACTAGAGCTTTTCTACTAAAGTTAGGGGGTAGCAGTATGACTGTATCAGGGCTGATATCCTTAATGAAAACAAACTATCAAAACATGTGAACCTAAGCTGAAATAAAATCAAAATATTAGATTAAAAAAATGTAAACAAATTTTAAGTTTAAGCACTAAAATGACAACCTGTAAATAAAATCTAAAAATGAGAAATAAATAAATAAAATAAAATAAATATATAATAAATATATTTATAATATAATATATTTTAAAAACAAAAGCTAATACAAATGTCAAAATCACAAAAAAAAAAAGTTAACAAAAAAATAAAAATACTAAAAACTACTAGTATATAATTAATATTAAAATAGCACTGGAAGGTATATAGCATATTAAAAGCTTAAACTAGCTGGTAACTGGTTTATCGTTGATCCAAGATGGTCTTGGACCAGCTAATAACCAAGTTAGATGAGCTAGAAACCAGTCACCAGTTTAAGTCGGATTTTACATCAGAGAACACAATCAGGTGACCAAAAGCTTTTAATTTCAATGGATTATAAATGAGCATATAGACATATTTGAGTTGAATGTTATGATATATACCTCAACTATATTTTGTTCATACTGCCCACCCCTAGATTTCATTACACTTCAAGAACATTTAATCAAGTCATTTGTTCTTTCTAAGTACACCATCACTGCCAGATAATACATTAATATATTTGTATATAAAAATAGAGCTATAAGAGATACAAGTGCCTCTCGTATGGCTTTACCATAGTAGCATGCAAAAAACTACATCAGAAGATTGAACTACCTGAGGTTGTATATTATAAGCAAGAGCTGTGATCTTCGGTCATTCCTCATGGTTTCCCTTTGCAATATGCAAAAAGAATCAGACATTGTTCCTCTTGACTATTTACAGTGAGTTACATACAGGTCGATTCACTATGAGAGAAGGTAGAGAGTGTGAACTGTGCTGTGTGTGTGTGGTTAATACAGACGCGAGCTGAGCAGAGATGGTAGAGATCACCAGCAGAGAGCTAGCTATTGGAAATTACATCTGTGTTGATGCCTTATCACAGCGGAGGGACTGGATTCCCTCTTTTCTCTGGTCTTTCTCTCTCTTCTACTGAGTTTTCAGCTCAATAGCACCTGTTTCTGCCTGCTATTGCATGACAACTATTGTAATTCTTCAACCAATATTCCTTGTTTTATTAAAGCAGTTTGATTTATCATTTGGGGAAAATGTTTCCATTGGCAGGCTTTTGCCGCAAGAAAGCAACTGGAAGTCAATCATTTTCAATGAGGGCTGGTGAATTGAGGCAATATTAGCCAGTTTGTTTGCAACGAAACAAAGTGCATTAGAGTTCAACTTGATGATTGATGATGCATTGTGGACGTTTACCAATGGAATCAGTGGTGGAAACAGGCTTCCATAAGAAAGTCTTGTTTACTTGAGATTTTGAAATGCTTAGGTTTCAGTGATGCTGGCAGAATTTTGATTATGCTTATAAAACTGTGAAGTACATTTAAAATAATAAGGAACAATCAATGTTAATAAGCGCATTCGTGATCTAATGTTTAAACAACACATGCAAACGGTTCAAGCACAACTGATTTTTTCAGTTCACTTCTATTTTACTTTAGATGTAAACACAATTTAGTTTTACTTTGCTGAATTTGCTGAAGTCTTGTTTACATTTGGATGCCAATCCATTACAAAATCTCATGTAAATTTCACGGCAATCTTATTAATCTCAAATTTGTCTGCTTTGTAAGTAGGATTGTGCATCACGTTCATTGTGCCAAACAGTATACAGGGTTTCTGCAGGTGTTCAGTTAAATATATTTTTAAGACCAAGCAAAGAGAATTTAAGACACAAATGAAAGGAAATGCAATGAATAATGTTCTCTAAATGTCCTTTTTGTACTGTACCTTATCATACTGCAAAAACAAAGAAAGAAAAAAAGAAGAAGCAGCAATTTTCTAATTGTTTTAGTTGTTTTCCAAAGCAAATGTCTAAGGATTCTTAAATCAAGATACATTTACTTAGATGTCAAATTAATAAAAATATTTAAAAAATAAAAATGAAGTGAGTTCATGATGTTTGATAACAATAACAAATATCTGCCAAAGGGGTCAGAAAAATCAACTTAATTCCAAAAAAAGTTTTAAAATCACATTTGTTCATGTTTTAAGCATTAAGTCATTTTTTTTTTCAATTTTTCAAAACTTAAAGTAAATATAATGTGATTTACATTAATATTGATTCGTAAAATAATTTTTTTTTGCAGTGCCTCCCATATTCTGCTCTGATTAAAGGGTTTCATTTGTGCATATCAGTGGACTTTACCTGCAGAAACACTATATATAGCATGCATCATATCCTAAACTTATTTCTAAATGTTTTTTGACAACTAAGGCTATTCTATTTGAACAGAGCTTCCTCTGAACACCAGGCATGATATTATGCATCCTATCAAGCAAGGGAAGGCGTAGCAAACACCATCTGAGAGGATTTTATGGACAGCGTTAATAAGACGATAGAGGAGGGGCTGAGGGCACTACCTTTCGCTCTGCAGAGATCTGGTAGATGAACACGAGCTAAGTCTAGTTCTCTGCTGATAGATGGCTCATATTCTCTCTCTCAGGGCTTCTTCACTTTATTCTCTTTCACTCTGTCTCACTCCATCTCTTCAGCTCCTCCTCTTTCCTCTTTGGGGAACAACATAGTTTGACTTTGAAGTTGCTCTGCTCAGCTCATTGGTGCATCTCATCATATTACTACGAGGGTGTAAAACCCTCAGCTGAATTTTTCAAACAGTGGCAATTTCTCTGCCGTGAGATCCCTACTGACAGCAACACAGATCTGTAGGGGTACAGTAAACGCACTCGCTTATACTGTACAAACTCAAACCTCCCAGCCTTCTAACGTGCATACTGTAAAGTCATTATTTGCAGCTATAGAAATAAGCTTTGTTCTACTTTTGTCTGCTGCATACAAGCTCACATATGTGTTCTGCAAGTGTTCTAGATCAAAACTGGTGTTGAAAACAACTCGTAAGCCATAAAAAAAAAAAAAAAAAAAAAAAAAAAAAAATGGCATTAAAAAAGTAAACAAAAAACCTAATACTTAATTAGTAGTTTTGTTTTCCAGTGATGCATAAAACAAAATAAATTTACTTGAGAGCAATATTGCATAAGATATAAAGACTTTATTTATTTTTTTAATATATGTACAGTATATATACCACTCTCAGAAATAAAGGTACAAAAGGTGTCACTGGGGCAGAAGGAACATGTTTGTACTTAAAATGTACATATTCGAATCTAATAGGCACGGAAATCTACCTTTTGAAAAGATACCGCCCCAGTGACAGCTTTTGTACCTTTATTTCTGATAGTGTATAAACTGATTATTTATATGTTTGCTAGTTTATTGAGATAAAATCTACAAAGAATAACTTTTTCCAACTTACTTAAAACTGCTGATAAATCTGGCAGTTCAGTGAGTTCTGATATGTTTTCCAGTGCTGTTAAGTAAATTTATGCTGTTTTATTTTTAGATGTTCTAACCATAAAACTTGTTAAAATAGACGAAAAAAAAAAAAGATTATCAATTAACTTCTTAAAACATACAAAACAACATTTTTACAATGTCTATGTCTGAATACTGAGTATGGACTTTCCATTGAGACTTTCAGTGCACGGCAAGTATGAAAACTGGTATGCAGCTCAAGACTAAGTTAAAAATGAATATGCTTGCAACATAGAGATGATGCATAGTTGTAAATCAAGTGTGCCGTAAGTAAATAGGATGCTACTTTTACTTATCTGAGATTTGACAAGCTCTGCTCAGGTCCTATGAATAACCACTGTTAGTCAAGTCTAACATCAGAGCATTTAGGGTTAGTTCATGTTCAATGTACAGTATTGTCTACAAATTCTAGAGAATATGATTCAGGTAATTAGGGTTTCTTGCGGTTGATTACTAGAATATGCAAAGTCAATTAAGGTGCGTTCAAATCCTCCTGGGGAGTTCGTATTTACAAGTTGGAAGTCATAATTATGACACCAGGTGCGTTCAAATAACTTAGATCTCTGCATTTTGGTTTAAGACTGTATCACCCGGTTGCACAGAAAAGGCTTAAGCTTTGAGAATTGATTAGTTGTCAAGGAAAGGAATTTGCCAATTTTAATGATGTATTATACTGCACATAAATGCTTCAAATAAAACAATGATTTTTTTTACAACAAAAATTACCCACATTTTCACAGCAGCAGAATATGGTTGTCAGTGCTGTATTTGGGATTGACAACCGTATTTTCTTTACAGGTGTGAGCCTCGAAATGTCTCGTTCATACAGCAGCTCACAGTTGTGTTTACGATTCTGTCTGTATGAACGTTCAACAGAAGTCAAGTCTGTATTTCTTATCATATCCATACCATAGCGACAGTGACCAAAGTAATATCAAAGGTGGTGACAACAGTAAAACTGAAAGTCTTAAAGCTTTCTGACACGACTACAGTCCAATTTAGCCGCAAGTTCTCTTTCAGTCGGTCACTTCGACGTCAAGTTGGTGACCCGACGAATAGGAATCTCTCTTCGAGATGCCAAAACAACTCTGCGTGTATGCAAACGCGCCAATGAATTTCATTGGCATACGCTGATTAGGATCAGCTGAACCAAATCGCAGCGCGAGTTTAAGTAGGTCAGCAGATCTAGCGTTCATTAGCTTTTAGCTTCAGAGCCGAGCAGTTCATGCAAACGTTCTTGGAGCCATTCTACTCTGCAAAACGACGGAGAAAGGCTGGTGTGATGACGTTGCAGCGACGGTGGTTCCAGTCGAGTGGCGGTAACAATTGTATTGTACTATCTGCATTGTTTACAGAGCGACCATCTTCCCTGTTAGCTTCAGCCTTTCACAAAAAGAGCAAAGCTAAAAGAGTACTCACGGGTGGTACGTCTTTTCAAAGACTCTTCCTTTGGGATTTCCTACCATCCGTGCGTTGTGGGATGTGGCCGTTACCTGGCGCCAGCGGACAATCACGAGCGCTGCCTAACATGCCTGGGCATTGAGCATGCTAGAGCGGCGTTCGTGGATGGTTCATGTTCTCCTTGTGGGAAGATGACCATCTCGAAGCTGCGGACAAGGCTGATTTACATGGCCAGTGGGAAAGTACCCATTCCTCTTCTGGTGCTCGCGCTGGCTGCGTCCGCGGAGCTTCCGGTTCTGGGGGAGACAGGGCCAGCCTGACAGTGACAGTGAGGAACTCCCTTCGGGGAGCGCCCCCTGTTGTGTGCGCTCCGACACTGATGGAGTTTCCATTGGGGCAGCCCGGTCAACCGGAAACGGTGCCGGATGTTTCCTTTGGGGCTCCCCCTGATGATCAGATGTCTGTCACAGCATCGGGAGGAGGGTACAGCTCGTGAGGCATCCGGTTATGGAACGGCGTCCGATGGGCGCTCAACCGTTCCAGATACTGATCCTGAGCTGGTTGCTATGCTTGCCCGGGCCGCCAGGGGAGTCGGGATCGACCGAGGGTGCCCCCCAGCCAACCGTCCAACCGTCTGCTCTTCAGGAAATGGTAACACCACTCCCTCCTCCGGAGGAGGGCCAGATGGCCAGTTCTCTTCGCCTGCTCGCAGACAGCCGCTAGTGCCTCAGGGCTAGTGGTACCCAAAACCTCGACATAAGAGCAACGAGGCGTTGTGGACAGGTCTGTTCAAAGAGCTTTGTTACACAGTCAGAGCTTGTGGAGAATGAACCAATGGACTTCCGGCCCCACAACTGCCGGAACGCAGGTAACTTGCACATACACACACATGCAGGCCTCCCTCCGAACTGGCCCAGAGATGCTCGGACTGGACCCCTGTGTTCCCCCTCGCTGCCCCACCTCCGGCAATGCGATGGTGCCTCTTGTTCGGTTCTTAGATGCCTGGATAGGGCTCGATGGCTCATCAGCACCATTCGTCTCGGTTATGCGATTCAGTTCGCCCGGCGACCTCCCAGGTACAGGGATGTTCGCTTCACGACAGTGAATGCAGACAATGCCCCTGTCCTGCATGCAGAGATTGCTACTCTTCTGAAGAAGAAAGCAATAGAGCCGGTCCCTCCAACCGATATGAGAACAGGGTTTTTCAGCCCGTATTTCATAGTGCCCAAGAAAGGTGGTGGGTTACGACTGATCCTGGATCTGCGAGTCTTGAATCGAGCTCTTGACAGGCTTCCATTCAAGATGTTGATGCCGAAACGCATTTTCGAATGCATCCGTCCCCAGGATTCGTTTACAGCAATAGACCTGAAGGACGCGTACTTTCATGTTTCAATCCTTCCATGACACAGGCCTTTCCTGAGGTTCGCGTTCGAAGGAGAAGCATATCAGTATCGTGTCCCGCCCTTCGGGCTCTCCCTGTCGCCTCATGTGTTCACAAAAGTGGCCGAGGCAGCCCTGACTCCTCTGAAGGAGAAAGGGGTTCGTATACTCAACTACCTCAACGACTGGCTAATACTAGCAAAGTCCAGAGCTCAGTTGTGCGAACACAGGGACCTGGTGTTACGACACCTCAGCCTGTTGGGTCTTCGGGTCAACTGGGAGAAAAGCAAACTCTGTCCGGTGCAGAGGATCCCTTTTCTCGGGATGGAATTGGACTTGGTCGCCCAAACAGCGCGCCTCACAGAGGAACGTGCTCAGTCTCTGCTGATTTGCTTGAATACATTCAAGAACAAGAATGCGGTTCCACTGAAACAATTTCAGAGGCTCCTGGGGCTTCAGCAGTAATCCTGCTGGGGTTGCTCCATATGAGACCGCTTCAGCATTGGCTCCACAATCGAGTCCCGATGTGGGCGTGGAAGAGTGGCTCACTGCGGGTTCAAGTAGCTCCAGCCCGTTCGCCGTTTCTTCGGGCAGGAGTGCCCCTAGAACAGGTCTCAAGGCATGCTGTGGTATTCACAGATGCCTGCACCACAGGATGGGGCGCGACGTACAACGGGCATGCAGTCTCAGGGGTTTGGACGGAACCTCATCTGCATTGGCACATCAATTGCCTCGAGTTGCTAGCAGTTCGTCTAGCTCTGGGTCGTTTCAAAGAGCACCTTCAGGGCTGTTACGTTCTGGTCCGCATGGACAACACATTGACCATTGCGTACATCAACCATCAAGGTGGTCTACATTCCCGTCGTATGTCGCAGCTCGCCCGCCACCTCCTTCTATGGAGTCAGAAGCATCTGAGGTGACTTCGCGCCATTCACATTCCAGTCGTTTACAACCAGACAGCCGACGAGCTGTCTCGAGCCCAAGTGCTCCCTGGAGAATGGAGACTCCATCCCCTAGTCCAGCTGATTTGGGAGAAGTTTGGCGTGGCACGGGTAGACCTGTTTGCCTCCTCAGAGACCTCCTATTGCCAGTTGTTCTATGCTCTGACCAAGAGAACATTAGGCAGAGATGCCCTGGCTCACAGCTGGCCTCAGGGGATGCGCAAATGCGTTCCCCCCAGTGAGCCTTCTATCACAGTTTCTGTGCAAGGTCAGGGAAGACGAGGAGCAAGTCCTGCTGGTAGCCCCTTACTGGCCCACCAGGACTTGGTTCCCAAAACTCATGCTCCTCATGACAGCCCCTCCTTGGCTGATTCCTCTGAGGAAGGATCTACTGACTCAGAGACGGGGCACCCTATGACACCCGCGCCCAGATTTGTGAAAACTCCACATCTGGACCCTGGACGGGACGCGGAGGTTCTAAGTGGCCTACCTCAAGGGGTAGTTGACACTATTTCT
>JAUMHP010000063.1:20404934-20417760 GCA_032361065.1 Enteromius trimaculatus
AAAAACATAGAACAAAATTACTAAAACTTTAACTAAACTTAAAAAAAAAAAAATCTAATTTAAAATACTGACAAAAACTATAACAGTGTCTCTAAAATAACACTGCATGGCACACAACTTCATTTCCTGGCATACTAGTGAACTCTGACTCCCAGAATTAGCATAAAGCCAGTCAATCAGACTGAAAAACTGCCCATTTTCAGCCATCTCTGGCCTTTTTGTGTACAAAATGCATGAAATGGTCAGTAAATGACCTGTCCATTTGAAGTCTGGGACTAGACTTTGTGTGCTGTTTGCAAATAAAGCAGAGAACATCACATTCTTGGCAACCCAACATTCAAAAACTTTCTCTGAATATGAAATAAATGCATGAACACAACTCCACACCCAATCCTGAAGCTTTTGAGCAAGCGGAGGAGGATAGCATTTAAACTCGACAGAGAATGGCCTCGCCGTCAGTCTGCACCCTATTTTTCATTTGCGAAGGCGGCCACCGGCTATCCGTAGAGCATGCAAGGTTGCGTGAAGCCGCTTCAATGACAGTACTGCTGAATACATTACTCAGAACTACAAAGTGCACGGCTATTGATTATTCACTGCAGATGGAAAGTGTAAAATAGGAGCCAAGGTCTGTAGGAAGCAAATACACACAATAACCAGAGGGCCGCCTCAGAGGGATACTTGCACTTTAGCGACCTATAACAGGGTAAATGTTATCCAGGACATGTGGGCATCAGCACATTTGGTTTTTGGGACATGAGCCCCACAGCAAACTGCAAGCCTGAGGCTTGGTCCTGAATACAGAAGTCCAGCAGGGAGTTGGCTTGGCCTCAGCATGTTACCCGTGAGAGCATCAACACTAGAGGGTGTTTATTGGTCTTCGGAGGACTTATGCTGGGGAAATGCAAATGGAAAAGGGAAGTATGCAGAGAGCAAGGAAATGTTGTCTCGGCAAGGCAAAGTGTGCTGTGAGTTTCCATGAAAGGTCATGAGGTCAAGCAAGGTGCCAGAGGCTGTTGCTGACAAAAATAAAAACAGCACTTGAACTGTTGCTGTACTGCTTTGCATTTATGAGCCCTGTAGTTCTATTTTTGGGTATACAGTGTTACAAAAGCAAACCTATAATAATACACACATAAATAGATAAAGACTGCATTTTATGTTGACCAGTCTTTGGGAAATCCTTTTATGTGCAGGCTTTTAAACAAGTAAATCAGTGAAATTTGAGTGGATTGCACAAAATCCAAAACTTCAGCTCTTAAAGAGATTCCATCCCACCCAAAAATAACACAAACCCAATTGTTCTTGTGTGTGTTTTCCATACAATGAAAGTAGACAGTGATTTATACTCTCAAGCTTTAAAGGAAAAACAAAAGGACCAATAAAAGTAGTCCATATAATTTGCGTCCTACATTCCAACTCTTTTGAAGCCACAATAGCTTTGAAAAAGTTAAACACTGAAAATAATATTGCCACATATCATATCCTATCATATCTGCCACAGTTCATACAGTTCTCTTGATATAATTTACTTGCATATTTCAATTTGTTCCATGAAGACAGTCAGGTTTGACACCAAATAGTTTGAATATGTGCAAGCACAAATGAGTTTTGATATCTATAGTAACAGAGATGATTTTCAGCAACTAACAGTCTTAACTGTCCTTGTCCACCCCAACTTCCATTGCACTTTAGTAACTGGTTAAATAAGCACAGGCATAACCAGCTAAGAATATTTGTTCCAAGAACATTTTGCTAACGTTCTTATTAAGTTATGAAAACGTTATTTCTGAATGTTCGCTAGACATTTAAAACTTACAATATTTTAAATGGTTAAAAAATGTTAATGAAAGATCCCATTTAAACAATTTGCAAACACTGTTAGAATGTTTAGAAAAATATTTTTGTAGCGTACCATCTTTTAAACGAATAGTTGACCCAAAAATGAAAATTCTGGCATCATTTACTCACCCTCAAGCAGTTCTAAATCTGTATGAATTTCTTTCTGCTGAACGTAAAGGAAGATATTTTGAAAACAGTTTGTAACCAGGTTGTTTTGGGTCACCATTGACTTCCATAGAATTTTTTTTTCCTACAATGAAAGTCAATGGTGACCCAAAACAACCTGGTTTTAACTTTTTTCAAAATATCATTTTTGTGTGTGTTTGGCAGAGCAATAAAATTCATACAGGGTTGGGACTACTTGAGGGTGAGTAAATTAATTTTCATCTTTTAGTAAACTATTCCTTTAAGAAAAGTACAGAAATCCTATTCTAGTAGCCCAAGAATATTAATTATCAAAAGTAATCGTTCCCATACAAAAAAACATGCATTTGGTAACTTACCTATAGTAGACACCACTGTCCCAACAAAATAAAACGCTCCTGTAAAATCCCATCTGGGTCGAAGAGCATCGACCCGAACTCCAGCAGCAATCGCAGCCTCGTACTCTTTCAGTAAGGAGCTCAGATCCTGCAAGCTGATATTGAACGTATCGCTAAAGTTCAGGAGGGTCCGGTTCCAGCGCCCGTGTGCTCGCAGCTCGGACGGCCTCTCGATGGCGGAAAACACCGCAGCGCCGCACAGCAGGTACACGATGATGAGCACGGCGAGCAGCAGAAAGCGCCCATTGTCTTCGTTAATGTGAAGGGAGCGGCAGCCCTGCAGTCGCTGCGCCGGCATCATCCAGATCTCAGCACCACGGGCACAGTGGACAGCGACCAATGCAATGACATGGATCCTCTAGAGCTGCGTCTTCAGGACAATCCAAGACCTCCTGAGAGCGTGTTAATAATGGGATAATATGCATCAAACACGACAGAGAAGTTATGAATTAGAGAAATACTTCATTTAAGACACTTACCAGCAATTAATTTATCCATTTCTCATTACCAACGACACGGATCCTTTAAAGCTGCTGCTATAGGACACTCCGATTTTCTAGGCTCCTATTGCACGTTAACGACACGAGAGAGCATTTGTATCAGACAAGATATGTTTCGATGAAAAATATAAAAGAACTGATTTAAGACTTTAATGCATTTCTACTTTTTTACTCAGGCTTTTAACTCGACTTTTAATAACAATCATGCATTTTACTTATAAAGAGTTACTTTCTAAACGATCTGCCCAAATGCTCAATTCTTTAAAGCTAGTGTCCTTTAATACACCACTTGTGGATCCGCTTTGGTAATTTAGTTAGTTAAATACTGGACTTACCCTCGTGCTCAATGAAGTAGTTCTCCGTCCATTTCCGTCTCCATCCCACTGATTGTTCATCAACATAAATCCACCTCTAAAGTGTTCAGTGGCAAGCTAAAATCCTTTGAATTTCCAAGACTCCTTGTTGTGTTTTATCGCAGGGATGCAGCAGTGTATCCTCCTGCTTTTTCCATGTTGCGGGTGAAGCATCCAGCTCATCCTTTGGGTCGCTGCGCCAAATCTCTCGTCCCGTGAATCACATTAATTTATGCTTCAGCGAAAGATACAGCGGGCTGGATGCAAATAAGGACATTTAGCGACCATATGAGGGAGATTTTTGCACTTTTTTGTGAGGCAGATCTCCACTCTCTCCGCACTGGGATGTTTGATGCCCGCAGTCCTAATGAGGCTGATCTGGTTTAGATCAAATCTGTGCACACTGAAGTAATACTATGATTTACACTATACAGTTACTCGGCTAAAATCTTCAGTGCTTTATATTATCACCGCACTGGTTGCTTATCAAGGTTAGCCTATGAAATATGGTCGTTTGAAAAATAAATAAATAAACACAAAAATAAAATACCTAATTTCCTTAAATGACCAGGTTTAAACCCAATTTTCCCCTCGCTATATCAAGAAAATATAGCCTGTATATATATTTTTTTACACTTCTGTTAATTTTTTTTTCTACTTTATTTCTTCTGTAGTATTTAAAGCCCTCTTTCCACCCTGATCCTTTAATTTAAGCAATTCAGATTCATTTCATCCTTGTTTTGCGTCGTAAATGTGTTTTTTCGGTGGGAAACGAAGACGTTGAATCGAAGAGCACGCGGTGCACCTTTTCCCGCTCTTTTTCCACAAAAAGCTCTTGCAATCGGACGAGACCGTAAAAAACATTAGCCTTGAAGAGAAATTTGTTGACAACAACGTGATAAATGTGGTAAATGTTGCTTCCATTCCTCAGTAAGTCCATCTCGCGCCGCTTGCGCACGCTTTGGCACAAAGTCCTCACAAATCACGAGGAAACGATGCGGCACGCGCTACTACAACTGCCTCGCGCTCTTGAGCGCACCGCGGTAACAGTAATAAGAGGTGGGTCTGTTTTTTTCTTACAATTAATCGATGGCATAATTACCTGCGACCAGCATTAGCACTGCCAAATGTCCTTACTCTGGCTGCAATGCAATGTTTGGCATGTTTAAACCCCACAGCCTTTTATGCAGTAAGTGTTGGATTACATAATTTAGGCGTTTCCTAACTGTCAGGTTATACTGTATGCTACAGCATAGATAGGTAACTATGATTAACAACATCTAAAAGGAATAGTGCACTCATGAAAGAATCATTATATAATTTACGCTAATTACTTTTTCTTTTGTTAAAAACATAATGAGGTGTTCAGTAGAATGGTTAAACTATTTTTTTTTCTACAATAGGGGTGTATTCAATTACTTGTATTGATCAAACAGCTGTAGAAAAAGAAAAGGTAGAAGAAAAAGAGAAGGTAAGAAAAAGGTAAATGCATTTTTGACGGAAATCAGTGTAATCAAGGTGCAATGTCAGGCATATCAAATGGAATATTAGTTGTTCAAGCCACATGCAACTTTATATCCCCCAAACAGTGCAACTTTATAATACAAAAGTTTGTAAGCCCCAAGGTTAGTGACCAAGTGTACTGTAAATATGCATGAGCTCAATTACCAGTGACTGTCAAAAACACCATAATAACACTCATAATAAGACTTGAGGGTAACCAAATGTGTGAATTTCTGGTATGCAAAGAAAATGTTGCCTTCTGCCCCATAGTATTGATGTTTGTGCATATTCAAACAAGGTGATTAAAGACATGCAATACCCAAAGACATTTCAAGTAAAAAAAATAATAATGAATGAAATTTGAGATCTACTTTACATTGAATTATTAATATGTGGCTTTGGCTAAAAACATCTGCCCAATGAATGATAACTTCACTGTGCATTTTAGGTAAACCACCTATTAACAGATATACTAGTGTAACTGTTAAGAGATGGTTAGATAAGGTTACAAATCCACTAGCAAGAAGGATTCCCCCTGAATAAAGAGAGTGATGGAGATTACAGATCTGTTCTATCACCGCTGTGCCCTTGAAAAAAAAATTCACTTAACACCATTTTGTTCTACATGATACTTGATTCATCAGCTGACCCACTCTGATTTCCCTTTCTTCTCTGGACTCAATTCAAAGCTTCTGATATAGAAGGCCCCTTTCCAAAACATGAAATTTGAGTTCATCAAAACATCAAGCAAGGTTATTTAAAACAGGTAACAGGAACGCAATTCATATCCTTCGTTATGCAGTTAAATGTCTACTCTTGTGTTTTACACATCCTCAAGGCATCTTAGGTGTACATCTTCTATCAGATGAATTCAATCAGAGTTATATTAAAAATTAAAAGGGTTATTATTGCAGTGGGTGGGTGTTTTTTTTTTTCTTTTTCAACAGATATCACAATACATAAAATAAAGCATGCGCATCCGTATAAAACTTGCCTCACATGGCTCTGTGTGTTGAATAAAGGCTTTCTTAAACGAACCCATGCATTTTTGTCATTACAAATCCTCGGTTTGTACCCGGTTTTGTTTTGTTCTCTCTCCACGTTCATCACTAATCACACTAGCTATTCCCATATAAACAGCCTTTTCATTGATGAGTTTTCAAGCCAATTGACTTAAAAAGTGTCTAAAATGCAATATTTACTTGCTTTGAGAATGCCATTATTTAACAAGAGCCCAATTTCCTGGGTTATTAAACCTAACAATGGCAAAAATCAATCAACCCTCTCCTTTCACACACACTCTACTGCTAATAATATAGACCAAGTCTATGATTATGACGCTGATGATAGTAACTATGGGATAAACAAGGCCTCTGTTTTAACATAGAGCAAACATTTTATGTTTATTACCTATAGTGCATAGCATTCAGTAGACATCATGGCTTAATTTGCCATAAATGTGTTTCTTGCATTGTTTTGTTCTTCCTATGATAAATGCTAAATGCATAAATGCACATGTAAATGAATTATTTATAGCTGTTTAACTGCTGAAATGTCTTTTGCCACAAAAACACAGACTCATCATTATATTGTTCCTCTTCGTTTCTCAACAGCAGAAATGTGTCACCACGTGGAGCTCTTACTCTGCAATTTAAATGTACTACGTTGCAGTTCCTAAAAACAAACACAAAACAGCATTTACCACCCATTGCATTTTAGCTGAAAGCAACAGTTCAACGTTAAAATTGTTGTAATGATAGATTTGTTTGTTACGAACAAAAATTTTACATTAGCTGATGGACTGGTGCAGTGTGGATAACTTGTGGTTTATTGGGATGTTTTTATCAGTTGTTTGCACTCTCATTCTGACGGCACCCATTCACTGTAGAGAATCCATTGCCGAGCAAGTGATGGATTGCTATATTTCCCCAAACTTGATGAAGAAACAAACTCATCTACATCTTCGATAGCCTGAGGGGAGTACAATTTTAGCAAATTTTCATTTTTGGGTGTAGTATATCTTTAATAATTCGTAATGAGACAAGAATCATGTATTAAGAAATGAAATGTTGAATTCATGCTCCATTTTACTCACCAAAGCTAATTTTAATTTCATTTGGTACTAATTTCCTCACTGCATGCTCCAATATCATCAGTATATATACTTCAACTTGGCCGGGAACAAAAAGAGAATTGCTTATGAGACAAGAAGAGTCTAGCTAATGACAAAACCTCTCTACTGATGCTGCTTAGGCAGCGAACATATGGTTGCATCTATCACTTACTTGTCAAGATTCACCCTAAAAGTTGCTGTTTATAATTACCTGAGCGATTAAATGACAGTGCCCCTCTGGGGGCTGACAGCAGTGGTGGGCTGAATTAGATCTGTGGAGGGGTTGGCATTGGGAAAGACTATTGATCCAGTGTCATTCTGTAAAGAACAAGCAGAGTCAGCTCTGATCTAGAGGTACAGTATGTTCACCTATCATCCGCATACACACACACACATCTACATGACTGAGTAAACCTGCAGCACATCTGCAGATGGAAGTTGGTGTGCAAGGATTTAGTGTTTGATGCTTTTTTACTTCATTTTTCAATGTGTCATTTATCTATATAATCATGGTACATTAAGAAGCAAAAATGACACAAGATATCAATTGTTGCTTTCCGAAAATGGGAATTTTTCATACAGATTTTTATCTGTGTTTTGAAATTATGCATTGCCTTGTGTTGTATTTTCAGATTACAGAAATGTCATAGCATGCTCGTCCATGTGTTCCTTTGTTTATATTGTACCATGTTCTCCGTGTCTTGTGTTTACCTTTGTCTCCTCATGTGGTCCCTCGTTTGTTACTCCGCCCTGCTCATTAGTGTTCACTCACTGCCAGCCATGTGTGTCCAGGTGTTTTCCCCTCATCCTTGATTGTGTCTTCTATTTAAACAGTGTCTTTTGGAATGTTCAGTGTCTGACGTTAATGTTATGTGCTGCGTTCGGGAAAGTTTGTTCAGCTCCATGTATGTCAATAAATGTTGTTCTTTAATCTATTATTCATTTCAAGTAAACACAACTTGATTTTGTCACAGACACCCGGCCAATCAAAACACTCGCTCTCTCCTGATCCACCTGTCACTAATCACTACCATCATTGTCACCAGCATAAAACCACACACCACACTGCAGTCATTGTCTAAGCTTGTTTCAACAGAAGTGGACTAACCCTTGGCAAGCTTTACTGGTGAACTTACCGCTATACTTACCTTGTGCTTACCTCCTTGTGCTCCTCAGTCTCTGTGTTTCTCCCAGGCTCCTGGATCCCTCCTGTCTCTCTCCATCGTTGGATGTGAAGTTTATGTGGTGTGTGGTTGCCGCTCCTCGTTCCAGAGTGATCCATCGTCTCTGTGTTCTCCAATGCTCCTTCGAACCGACTGCACCACCCAGCGCCACACAGCCCAAGCCTGGAGAATCTGACCAACTGCGTGAGCCGGCTACATCGTCCATCCCCGAGGGAGTGTTGGTGGAGTTCGGGAGCTCTGTGGAAAGCTCTGCCCACTTTCCCACCGCTGAGGGTGAGCAAAAATGTAACTCGAACTGGTGCAAAGAACTGTCCGAAGTATTTGGAACAAATCTGATTGACTGCTTTGGAGAGGCACTACCAAGCCCTGTATATCTTCCACCTCCGCTGGTTCTGTCCACCTTTGTGACTCCCGCCTCTTACACCAGTCAGCTCCTTCACTCCGGTGCTTCTCGCTCCTGCCAGCACCATGGCTCACCTTCAGTCAGCACAGGAGGACAGCTCTGATCATCCTCGGGAAATACTGTGCCAAACCTTGTTTAGTCATGAGGATCCTGTGTCTCCGCCTCCAGCCATTGAACCCCAGATTCCACCTCGATCCACCTCGATCCTCCGAATGCAGAGACGTTCTCTGTAATCAAAACGACGATAATCACTAGAAATCAGGTGTCCCCACACTAATGTCACACTTACTGCCCACGGTGTGTCCTTACTCGATTCCGGATCAGAGGGCAACTTCATCGCTGGGCATCTCTGCCAGCGACTTGGGCTCAAGACCACACCGACTGAAGTAAAGTTCCAAAGTCTATCACGGGAAGACCCCTCAATTGTCAGAGTGTATGGCGGCAGGCCGGTCCCCTTTTACTTTGAGTCGGTCAGTGTCACACAGAGGAAATTTATTCATTGGTTCTGGAGGGCTCAACATCCAAAGTGGTTCTAGGGCGCCCGTGGTTGGCCACAGCACAACCCGATCCTCTATTGGCATTTTGGGGAAATCCTAAAGTGGGGCCTGCAGTGTTGTCCAGACTGCTTTCCTGATCTTCCCCTCAGTGTTCCAGCCCCATTAAAACACTGTACTACCTTGATCAAAAGTCCTTTAGAGAAGCAGTTCATAAGCTTTTCCTTTGTGGCCAAGAAAGATGGAGGGTTAAGACACTGTATAGACTATCGAGCTCTTAATCAGTCCACAGCACTATGTAAGTACACCCTTCCACTGGTTCCTGCAGAAGTTACGTGGAGCCTCTGTATTTACCAAATTAGATCTCTACAGTGCATATAATCTAGTAAGAATTAGAGAAGGAGATGAATGGAAAACTGCCTTCATTACCCCTACTGGGCACCATGAGTATCTCATGATGCTGTATGGTTTCGTAAACGCCCCTTCCGTGTTTAAAAAACGTCGCAAAACCGCACAGGCGTGCGAATGGCTAAAGGCAAGGTAGATGCAGTCACAGGCCCACTTCAACTACCATTAAAGAACTTTTACCACTGGTAAAAAGCCCTGAAACATGCCTTCACCACTGCTCTTCTCCTCGTGTATCCTAATCCCCAGCTTCCATTTGTGGTTGAAGTGGATGCCTCCACCACTGGCATCAGGGCCATTCTATCACAGCAGCAGGGGAATCCTCCACAACTCCATCCATGTGCCTACTTTTCCAAGAAACTCAGTTCAGCGGACACTAAACATTATTATATTGAACTTATCATTTGTGTCCCGTCCACTTCTTAACAGATTTAAGGATGTTTAGCGATTTGTACTGGTTGCATGGATGGTGGTGCATGCTAAATTGAATTACATAATTATGAATTCAAGACATTTTGCTCTGATTGAAGGACTTTTTAATGCTTTATTTTGTATGAATCAAGACTTTAAAAAAAGTAGTCACAAATAGACCTAAAAAATTGACATGTAATGTAACCTGTTTATCTATAAACTACTGACAACCAATCGAAATGAAATAAAAAGTTGATCTGTGAACATCAGCGCATAACAGTGATGGCAAAAACAACAGCAGCAGCATAAATAAAGTCAGCAAAATAATATGCTATAATAGCAAATGCATAATTTATTCATGCTGCAATGCATGCCAAATCAGCAGCATTGTTCAATATGAAATAATTTTTTCATACAGCTCTGGGACAATAGTAGAAAAGACAACGTGGGTCTAACATGTGTTTTAATGAAGATTCACATGCATGATTCTCTAAAAATGAAGTACTTCACATTTCTTGGTGACTCAAAAGGTCCCATATGCTTTATAAAATGTAATTGCTTTTCTACTGTATAAAATGAACACAATATTGAGGCTAATTATAACATGAGCTAAGCAGTTGGGAATCATTTGACAGCATCTCTCATTAAGGGATTAATTAGTCATTTTCACAGTAAAACATTTCAGTTAAATAGCACAGTGTGTAATCAGATGATCAATCCATTATATTGGCTGAAACATATGTTGATAACCATTTACTTCCCTCCAGGGATCAATATATTGTAGTTGTGGTTCACAGAGTTTCTTTACGCTAGTAAACGCCTCATCTACAGGATGCGGAACTCAACTCATTATTTTCTGACTGTAATTTAATTGGTTTCGAAGAAAAACATTGATTGCGTCCTTTTCATGGGTCTGCCTTTTTTACAGTAGCTGTGGGAGAGAAAGATGATCTCTGAGGAGCCAATTAAACTAACCACTGACCATCTCAACATTCCTTAAACAGTTTGTTTCTTCTGAATGTAATAATATTTCACAAATTTACTGCATTTATATTCAGACAAATGCAGCCTCGTTGAGCTGAAGAGATTTTTAGCACTCTTAGCAACTCCAAACTCCATTTTCATGACCAATTTGTACGTATTGTAAACAGAAGGAACAACCCTCCCCCAAATAAGAAATGCAACCTTTTATGATACATTTTTGGTACCGTAAGCTAAATTTGAGGAAAAGATCCCCATCAGAATGCCGTATCAGTAGAAAACTGGTTTCGGCTCAAAAATAAGGGTTCTGCTCACTCAGAGATCTCCAAGAAGAGATGCATTAAAATTATATGGACATAAAAGCAAAGCCATCAACAGTGTAATACATGACATTATCACCATATAAAACAGATTTAAGCTTCATCAAAGCAGTAAAATAAACCATGTGGCATAAATGCACTATGGTCTCTATATCATGGGGCAAAATAACCTTTAATTCTATGAAGAAGTAGCTGCATATAGCATGTGCCGTTTACTTTACTTCAGATTGTAAATTGAGCAGTGATTACCTGAAGTGTCCTTTTGTACCACAGGGAAAAATTGCCATAAGTTGCTTATATCAGCCATAAGCCATGTGGCCCAGTAAGCCATGCTGGCTGCACATTACCACAAAAGAGCAATAATCATTATTATCAGGTAATAAGCAGAGGTTTCCTATTGTAGTGAATGTCTCTGTGTAAATGATACTCATTGCAGAAGGAACTAGTGAGGAAAACACAGAGATGTGCTCATAGATCGTCCTTTGAGTGGGTCCTCAGCAATAAATCAACACTGCGTAAATCACATACTGTAATATGTTTCATAAAATAGTCATATTGGGAAAGCAATAAAAAAAGATGGAAACAAAGAAAATATTCCAGTACTTACATCAGACTTTCATTTCCAGGTAGCACGGTGAGGCCAGTTATGATATATATGATATAGCACATTTCACAGTAATACAAAGTGCTTCATATAAAAAGAAGTGGAGAGGAAAGAGAGGAAAATACATATAAAAGTTTAAAGTCATTTAGGAAGCTAAAAATGATAAAGAACAATAATAATAATAATAAATTAATAGATAAAAACCTTTTCTAGAGTGATCTATAAAACAGGTTTCTTTTCCATTTTGAAAATTGGCTTTGCAAGTCAATTACTTTAAAAATAGACATAAGAATGACTTATAAATTGCGTTTTGATAAATCAAAGAAAATTACTACAAATTTACATGCTGATCTATTCTGAACTGGAATGATCTTTTGCCATAGCGTTTCATAAAATTGCTTTCATAAAACAGAAAAAGTGTTTAATTTTGTCTAAAATTTAGTATGTATGATGTTTGACAAATGGCAATTTAATTTTTTTTTTTTTTTGAAACACACTGTTATAACAATCAATGTAACAGGGATCAAAATGCACAGCAAAACAAAATACATGTAATGCCGTAGGCGTGTCTTGTCTGTGTCATGTGCCTGTGGTTCTGTTTATGTCTTGTGCCATGTGTTCCAGTTTGTTTACATACCTGTTCCTTCATGTCTTCTCCCATTTGTAACTCTGCCCACGTCATTAGTGTTTCATTCCCCATCAGCCGTGCTGTCCAGGTGTCCCGTATGTGTGTGTGTATATATTGTGAATCCTGGTGCTAGAGAACACGACAAGACAGCATGATGAAGTGAACACAAACCCCGGAGGGTGGATTTATTAACATAGCAAGTAAGTAACACAATACGGTGCTGGTGATGGTGACGGTGCTCAAAGTGAGTGGAATCCCCTTCTTTTCCTTCCAGGTGACGGTGAATGGTGCTCCTGAGGTTCTCTGTGGCCCTGCGTCTCGTTCACGGAGTCTTGTCTGCAAAAAGGACAAAAGTAAAAAAAAGTGTTGCCTTTATATGGCTCCAGCCGTGAACGATTGGCCCGGGCAAACGAGTTCCAGGTGGTGATCCTCCGTTGCCAGGGCGACGCTGATCAGTTCCTGCCACAATATATATATTGTGACGGCCGCCGATCAGCGCCGCCCTGGCAATCATCAACGCACACCTGGAACCCATTTGCCCGG